>CAJNOP010000430.1:84212-96170 GCA_905250075.1 Rotaria sp. Silwood1
TTTTTTTATTAAAAAGAATCATCTTTGAACTACAAATTTCGTACCAGCTATATTTTTGCAGAACGAATCTGAAAAGTAGCAAAAGCTAAATGGTAAACACCTTATAAAAAAACTTTCGACTTAGTTAGTGAGCAGTATCAATGTTTTTATTCTTAGTCAATATTTTTAGTGATGAGAGATAATGAAAAACATTCTCAATAAGGATTATTTGTAGGCTGAAGGGCTCTCTTTCTAATTGTGTATTGAAAGTTAAACTTGCTCGTATTTTCAATATAAACCCGTTGCTTTATCTACACGAGACCGAATACTTTGGTTGTTTTCATTACTTGGTCATATTGTAGGGAGTAAAAAAATATTAATTAAACTTTTTCTTTCTATGGAATTTCTATGAAGTAACATTCAGAACGAATAGTGTGAAATAAACCAACTTCGTATCTATTTTTCAGAGATAACATCTAATTGTCTTTTCGACTGCCAGTTCTTGAAAAAAAAGTATTTTTTACAAAAATTTTAGTATTCAAATCTTTTCGATTAAAGTGTCAAGAATATTCATATTGATAGAGTTTTTGATATGCTACATGTCGGTGTATCTATATGTGAGAGTTTAAAATTAAACTACCATAAATTTTATTGACTTGAAAAAAAGATGAAAACACACAATGAAGTACTGATCTTCAGAGTTCATGCATATTATTATGTCAAATTTATATTGATTCATCATATAGTAAAAGTTTATTTTAGATAAACAGATAGTTTCCAGCTAAGAATTCGAGATATCGGACTGCGATACTAAATCATCGTTTTCTTGTTTACACTTTTTGAATAGGATTTTTCGTTTCTTCCATGCTAATGATAATAATGATGCAACACAAATCACTCCAAATGTCATAAATAATCCACTCAATGATTCAATTCCAATTGCGACAAATGTTGCCGATGAATCAGAACATTTCTTTACTTGAAACCATTTTCTTCGCAAAATATCAAGATTACCTGATTCTCTTAACGATAATATATTAACATCTAAATCTTGTCCATATAACCATTGTTTCGGTGTCATAATACCAAATATACCTTTATCAAAACCTTCACCAATCAATGTCAAATTACAATAAATATTATTAGTTACATATTCTGCAATATCTGTATCATGAAAAGCGACATCGATCAGATTATTTAATAAACTATTAAAAATTTCTTGTCCAGATTTTAATGGGTAATAATTTCGACTACCACTAGAGATTTCTCTTAAATAATATTCCTCAGCAGCTGTACCTACAACAATACCAATACGTTTGAATGGTATCTTACCACTTTTAATATCCTCAATTCCGGAAATAATATTCTTCGATTTTGCTATTGTTAGATCGGATGCTAAGTTTGCTGTATATGATGCAATTAATACTAAACATAAGATATATAAACCAGCAGTTAATAAACGGCCAGTTGCTGTCTTAACATAGAAATCTACACCATATCCAACAAGATTACCAAAAGTATACCATACACTCATTATACATAAATCAAATATTGATTGATTTTGTAGTGTTGGATTTGCTTCTCTCTCTAATAGACAGACCAAAATACTAGCAAAAATAGTAGTACCCAAGATTAATAACCAGAGGTTACGTGAGAATGGTCTCAAAAATGCAAAGAAATTTATATGAACATCAGGATGTTTTCGCATTACAATGCGTAAGGAATTATCAAATATTGAATTCGAAAACCCAACTTTTTCTCTTCTTATAGCAGTAACTGTGACATCACCTATTATTATATCATAAACACAATTTTCTACTAGTTCTCCTAATGAAGAATATGTTCGATTTGATATTAATTCAATATTTGGAATAAATCCCATCTTATTTTGTAAAAGATCAATAAGATCGGGTATGTAACCAATGAGTTTTGTTAGATTTTGTCCAAATTCATTTGTTCTAGTAGAAATGATTGTGAATGGAACTGATTCAATCACACCAATCCTTAATTTAACACCAGCAAGTTGTGCATTACCAGTAGGAGGTACTAATGAATTACCTGGCCAAATAAGTACACGTGTTTCTGAATATTCTTGCCAACCATCATGATCAGAATATTTCAATACTGGTACGAAATTGAGCCCATTTGAAGAAGGTTGAGAGTTTTGTGCAACATAATAACTGCCATTTATTCGATCGGTTACATTAATATTAAATTGTACAGGACCAGAGACACCAAGAAATGTCATACGATTTAGTGTGTCGAAAAATGAATTCGAATTGAGAAAATAACCATCAAAACAGGATGAAGAATGGATAAATGATATACATGAAGATGAACTATTAGCACTTTTTGAACAAAATTCTTTTAATGATTGAATCAATAACCAAGTTGCATCGAATGCAAATAATGCGTAACAATCTACATCTGTTGAATTTGGAAATGTTTCAGGTTCATACTGTTTCCAAATATTATAGGCTGCATTTAATAATGTTGTATTAGTTGGTGCATTAAGAACATTGCCTGTTGTAGGTTCAACAGTAAGCATTCCAATTAATTTTTGATTAAATATTTCATTAAAAGAATTTAATGAAACACTTGAACTTAATATCCATGTAAAATGTGGACCAAGTACATCAGAATCAAGTGCATCTTTTAAAATTAAAGATATGTAAGTTGATCCAGCCCATAATACAACAATGCGTGTTGAACTACTAGTCAAAGCATTTTTCAAATTATCTCGCATACGAAGTGTTGTTATATCAAATACTAACGTATCTGCAACTATCAAACCATTTTTAACAAATTTTTCAATCATTATTTTTGCACCACCAAATCCATATGCATCATTTTGGTGAATAATTATGCACGAAGTCCAATTAAAGCGAATAAATAGTTTTACAATTGCTGATGCAGCTGCATTGTCTGAAGGTACTGTACGATAAAAAGCAGGATAAGTATTTCGATCAGATAAATCAGAATCTGTTGCAGCATATGATATAACAGGTATACCAATTCTTTCACCAAACTCAGCAATAATAGGAGCTTCTCTTGACAATATTGGACCTACAATACCAACAATGTAAGAAGAAGATATTGCTTGACATGTACTACTCATAGCATGTACTGCTCTGCCACTAGTTTTTACAACTTGCCATTGTATGAATTGTCCATCAATTGTTATATTATACTGTTGAGACAGTAAGATTGCTGCTTTAAACATAGCACTAGAATGACTAGATAATTCGAAAGATTCAGATACGTTTGCTTCAACTTGAAAAAGTCCTAATAGTTGTATAGAGGACATGTTTAATAAAGGCGAAGTTTCTCTTACACGTTGTCCATTAAGTCGTTCGAATATAAAGAGTAAAACCAACCATCGAAAATTCCAAAATAACAACATCATCGTCATTTCATTTCATTGCAGATAGAATGGTTAAATTGAATATATAAGATAACAAGTTTTACTAAAATTTAAACACGATAGAAATTGTCAAAGTAAGTAATACTTGAATAATTAGCTTATCGTTATCGATGAAAACAGATTAAAAGATACATTTCATATCAGAAGAATAATGTGCTATTTTCTATTAGAGGTATCAAAATATATCATCATACTATCCAAAGCCCGAAAAGATTTGAAAACTCATGATTCGTAATTGATTGTCGTTATTTTTGATTTCTCTTGACTTTTTGTCCTTCGACTCATAAAGCCAAAATAGCGAAGGTGACCTCCAAACAGCATATTTTTTTGAATAGAGGTTTTTTGTAAGAGCTACTACAAATCAGCAGAAGCATATTTTTTTCAAAATAAAAAAAGAAATACTCAACCTAAATAGTGTCTAATATATGTGAAAAAAAAATCAGCTCGATCAGACCTATCACACCAGAGAAACAGAGGCGATTCTACACTGTTTTTTTTTCATAAAAAATTATTTTGAGAAAAACGCGAAACAATTTACTTTATTCTATTTTTGTTACGTAAATTTTATTTCTTCTTTAATTATTTGAAGTTTAAAGACAATATTCGGACTCCAAAATGTAGTTAATAGATAGACTCTACTTGAGACTACTATGGCCACAAAAAAAAAACCAAGAAAATTTTTTTTTTTCTATTATTATACTCATTTATAAAATTGTGCAATCTATTTAGTTTGAACGATATATTTATTGATAAAACTCGTGTGTTTTTAATGTCAGAACGCACAAGAATTTTACGTGTGGTCATACTTACATTCTTCCCAATCAGTCTTAATAAAAAAAAACTCTTGTATACTGATGAATAAGATTCTATATATAATGTCGTTTCAGATAGACTAGTCAATCAAAATAAATCGTCGAAACGTCAGGTAGCTATGATAATATCTACATCGATCAAAATTCTAATTAGGAGTGACATATTTACTTTAGTTTTAAATTAGCGACAGTGTAGGGCGTCCAAAGTTACCTATTTACTTGCAACTAATTAGATAACTGAAAGTTACTTGTTTGGTAGTAACTTCAAAACTTCTATTTATTTATTTACCAGTAAATAAATGAATGGAAGTGAACAAGTTAATAGTAAAGTAAATATTAAGGTACTGCTCTTTATTTTACTAGCTATTGTTCGGTTATAAATTTGTGTCTTGTACGAATGATAAACCTTTCTCATTTATGACACAGTTCGATAGGAATATTAATTTTGATATGCTGATTATATTTTATAATTTCGATGCGTTCCACACTAATGAGCATAATTAAAAAAAAGTAATTATACGTTTGGAAATTTTGCAACTTGCGCGAAAGGTATACGTGTTTGATATTTTGGTTATGTGTCGTGAGAAAAGTTTAAACTTTGTTGGACTTATTATGAATATAAGTTATTTATGAGTAGTAGTTAGGTTGTTCTTATAAGATGGATTATTCTGACATTTAACGGATTTTACAACATTTCAGTTTAAGTAAAGATTATACCGCTTATATTTATAAACAACTAAAAAACACTAGATGAAATTCAAAACTCTATTAAAATTATTCTATGTAAGCTTATAGCCTAGGCAACCAAATATTCAAAGAAAAAGAAATCAAAATTGAACATAGCGAAGTTAGGCTTCAGGATGACAAAGACATGTCGGGGATAGAATGTGTTTCTTCAGTAGGAAATGATGGTTTCTTAGTTGTTGTTTTTTTTAAAGAGAAAGTATGCGCCTTGTTGAGGAAGAAAAGTCTAACGTGACCTCAATCGACTGAAATCTTAGTTTTTATTGTCAAAAAACTAGGTCAAGAGAGTCGATTTTTCAAAACCTTGAACCTAACAAATGTTGGTCATTACTAGTTGGGTGTCAATTCAGGCTCCAACTTTCTCTCTGTTTATAGTCCATGTTTTATTTACAAAGATGTTCAGTTAGTTTTTAAGATCGTGCCATTCAGGAGAGTGTATTCTCAATCAATAATTCAATATTTCCTGATAGAAATGAAGTTTGTTGAGGCTATGCCAACAAAAAACAAACGTATGAATATTATACAAAATTAACATTCCCACATTCAGCATCCTTTCATTTTCTTTTGTCTACCTTGAGTGTTAAATAAAATCTATCTAATAAATTTAATGAATCAATCTCCGATTTTATCTTGTTTTCTTTTTGATTGTTATTGATTAAATTTTATAAATAGGAAGCGCGTCAGAAGTGTCAATAATAATCAGCATAACTGACATAATCTTGACTAGTCACAGGTAGAAATGCAGTATATCTAATGTTTATACAAAACTAAATTTTACTTTCTTGGACTTTCGATGATTTTAATATCATTCAGAATGAAAAATATGTGTTCGTCATGCTTCGATAGTTGAATAGTTAGTGTACTGGTCAATGTTAAATAGTCTTGGTCATGGGTTCGATTTCGGGTTGAAGCATGTTTTTTCTTATCTGTTTGTTTATCGAAAGTCAAAGGAAGTAAAATTTCGTAATGTATAAACGTGACAAAATCTTCAAAATCAAATCCAATAGACTTAATAATAGAGGCGAAGCTGTTGTTAAATTACAAAAGTTTCAATAGATCAATATGAATTTTGCTGCATACAAAAAGAATACTACACGTTTATATGTTTTTCCACTATTAAAATTTGTAACTTATGTTATGTTATCCAAATTAGTACTAGTATTCAGTACAAAATAGAGAC
Source organism: Rotaria sp. Silwood1 (assembly GCA_905250075.1). NCBI lineage: Eukaryota > Metazoa > Rotifera > Eurotatoria > Philodinida > Philodinidae > Rotaria > Rotaria sp. Silwood1. Next base: position 90,352 of record CAJNOP010000430.1, read on the forward strand.
CGAATCGAATAAGACAATCTTCATTCGGATTCGATTCGAGTCGACTTGCACTTATAGATAAGATACTTTTTGTTGGCCCAGTTACATACAACATATGTTCTGATTTATTTTCTATACAAGTTATATAGTTTTCTATTTTCCGATTCTGATCAGCTTTTCTATATTTGATCTGTTCATACATATTGAAACATCATTCAGTTTTTTAACGAGGAAAAGTACAATAGAAAGTAGATTTGATTGAATAAAACAACTCGTAAAAGTTCGACTGTAATGCATCTGAAAAGTATAATAATAATTGATGCTTAAAAAATTGGAATTTTATGAATAGAATCAATCTTTCAAAACTGAGCGAGCGAAAATTGATCGATACAAAAATTCGCAAAAAAAACTTTATACTAAATGTATGAAAGCTTGTTTCAATAAACACTTTATTTGAGACGAACGTATTAAACAGATCCAAGAAAAATAATCGGTAGAAATCACTCAGATATCATCACACATGTTTTCTTTTTTTGTTTTCATAAAAGTCTATCGTTAAAAATCAAAATTTTGTTTTCTATAAAGCTCATCGTAACAAAAGATTGTTGTGAGGTTTTTAAATAAATATCGATCAAAAGAGTACTAATCCTATCAAGCAAAATTTTGATTATGAGGGTGTGAATGTGGATGCTCTTTATGGTTGTTGTACTGAGTACTCTCTAGAACCAAGTGCATACTATATGCATACTCAACTCACGCTCACACTCACACCTACCCAAATCAGTCAATTTTCTTATTTCAGAATAATATTTCCGAGCTTTTCTTTTTTTAACTGCTTGACTTCTGACTTGACACTGTTCAATTTCTTTTTATGAAGATACATAAAAACTAATTTTTATAAAACGACTGTTGGCAATTTATACAATTTAAAGATCAGAATCAATCTAGAAATCGAAGTAATTAAAAAACTAACATTGTGAAATATTACAATGGAACTAGAAAAATGTTAAACTGTTATATCTTGATTGAAGGTAATTAGTTCAAAAGAGTACTTTTATAGTTTGTCCATAGAAATAAAAATTTGATGGTGTCACCTGTCACACGAGAAAATCAGTTGATAAAGGTGAATCAATAATGAAGTTATCCGACAAAACATATGTGGATATAGTCTTTGGGACACCCTTTACATTTGTTAATTCATAATTTAAACGACATGTTTATTGACTGTTATCTGGCGCTTTCATCCAAAGCATCACCATCGTTGAAAACATTTAAACACTTTTAACAGTTTGCATATTGAAATGTTTAAACACTGTTTTGTCCATTAACGTGTTTGCTTGAGAAATTGCATGAGACAAATATCTCAAAGCACTACTTTGCATATTGACATGAAAAACAAAGCATGACGAAAAATAACAAAATAAGGAAATAAGAAATAGATACATATGCAATGACGTCAGAGAATAAAAGCTACGGCAACGTGAAAAGAAATGATTAACAGATGGAAAAAATGAAAACAAACTCCATTTTTAAAAACTCGAGAAAAACAACGAAAAAACGTGTTTTCACTGTTCAAAGTACATCAATTTATCAAAATGAATTATTTTTATGAGCTCTCCAATATCTGCTTACAATGATGATGTAAGAAGTTCAAATATATTCAGAATTAAACTATTCGGTATACTGCGTAATCCTGGAGAAATTGTGCCTTTTTTCTTCTTTTCAAGATTCGTAAAGCCGATGTATAATTCTCTCTTGTTTCTTTAACATATAACCAGTATTCTTAATAAGTTTTGGAAGCTTTTCAGCCAAATCTGTTAAATGAACAAAAATAGCAGATGGTAGTTTATCATTGTCATACATTGTAAAAGGAAATCACAACACAGAAAGAACAATAATTAATTTGGTCTCAGAACAGATAAAAAGTTAGCTGAGTGAAGTCAATTATCAAATAGATATGTAATCCGTTTGATCTTTTCTGATAAATCACATAAAACAACTTTCTATATTATGTTAATCGTTTTACGATTATAGAAATAAGTCACATATTTTAACTATCTTGAAAATAAGTACTCATATTGTTATGAAACTTTTCCATTCACTCGAAGAAACTAAGTTAACGGTTTTGTTTCAATAATTATATCATTTTATCATGATATTACAACCTTCCAAAACAGTTTTCATGTCTATTATACATCCTTTGACTATTCAATTAGATAATTATTGACAATCAGCATCATAGAAAATGCAATCTTCAGTCGTAAAAGATTGAACGTTTAATTGGATTCAAGAAAGCAAATCAGATAAAATATATTTAACCTCGTTGAAAAAATATAAATTAACGAGTTAGTGATTAACGCAGTAAAATCAGTTCAAATACTTTTGTGTTTTGACGTACTCAGATTTGTAAAGGCATTAAAACTAGTAAAAACAGCGTTAAAATGAAATCTTAATGCATTTCAACTTGTTTAGTTTTTCGAAGTCTTATTTAATTGGATATACATTCTTTCAAAAGTCACCAACTATAGATACTATCATATATGTCACTGAAAAATCATCAAATGAATATGGCTCCATGTGGTCAGTGTAGTATGGAATAAACATTGAAAACTGTATCTCGAGCAAATATCACAAACAACATCTAGAAATAACTAAAATTCCTGAATTCATTTCTAAGAAGACTTTATTTTGGCTTGTGATCCTAATCATCACGTCTTTATTTAGGTTTGATCTAAAATGTATTTGTCATGATAAACATTTAAAAGCTATCCAAAAATAAATAAATTTATGTTCTTTTCTATTTTAGATATATTCTTTACTAACTAAAGCAATAAAAATAAATTTAACCAAATACGAAATTGACATATATTCATATTGTAGTAGCTTGGCACAAGCCATTCTCAACTATTGGATAGTCAGGATTGAGGTCTACCACTTATTCAATGACATCCATCAGCAAGGTTGAAATCGGTTCTATAGTAGCTCTCATACTTACATCATCACACTTACGAGACATCTGTACTCGAAAAGATAAAGTAATAGATTTTTTTGGAATAGTCTTTATCCTATGGCGTCTATTGACGCTTATAAAAGCATGATAACAGGAAGAAAAAGAAAAAAAAATGGAAAAACAATATACTATTAGTACGAAAAACAAAAAGGAAAGATAAATACGTGAAAAGCGAACCATATGCTTACTTGTTTCTTCTACAAAACATGAATGACAAAGAATCTATAAAATATAAGCCATAAATGGGATTAAGGTTTAGAGAGAAGATTATGTTTTTAAAAGGCAAACAAGAACTCGAAAGCTAATCTAATCTATCTTCTCATTATAAATGATTTTTGATGAATTGGAATCAGCAGATTAGAATTGATTGGTGTCTATCTATAATTTTTCTCACTCTGAATAATCTAGAGGAATGTCATAGATTAAAATTTTGTGCAGCTAATATCTTGGTTGTTTCTTTTTTATTCATAAAGACATCTTAATAGGAAAGATCGCTATAAAATCATTACTCGTCTAGGTTGGAATGGGATATTCTATTACTTTGTTCATATGCAGCTGTAGTGAATTTTCAATCTTCTCTATAGAATGGTTAACAGTCTCTAAGAAGAACAATTTATTCGTTCACACAAGTTTTAAACAACAAATGATCTCACTGTTTCTAGTTATTTCTCATTCATGTCGATCTGTGTTATCGGTTAATTTATTTGCTAGTCAAATAGTTTTACCATTCTCTTTTTCCTGTTTATAGTGTGCTGCTATTTACTAGCATACTCATATAGATTTTAACAAACTTCTGCTCGCTTTGTTATATTAACGCACTCTAGCATTCTTAGTAGTTCTTTTTGTATTGGTAAAACTATACAGGTAAGTGTGGATGTGAATGCTTTTTTCATTCACATGTTTGTTCTTGCTTCAATTGAAGTTTCTTATAGAACATAATATTCACAACAGCCTGATGTTCAATAAGCAAGTCAATGGAATTAATGGACCACGCAAATGGTGGCATCATCATTGGTTTATGATCATTTGCATCTGCTTTATCGTTGTAACAATGCTGGCAGTTATACCCGCTGTGGTATTAAAATTCGTGGTATTTGTACCGAAGAAGCAGAATATCACCACGACAACATCAACATCACCGACGGTAACATCAACATTATCAACAGCAACGATAACATCACCGGCAGTAACATCAACATTATCAACAGCAACGATAACATCACCAACGGCAACCACAGCAACATCACCCACGCCAATAACATTATTTAGAACAGTTACAACCGCAACTCAACAATCAGGTAAGTTGCACATAAATGCTTTTAATCTACCTAAATGTTACTTCTAAATCGAGTATATGTAGTTGCTATGCATCTTGATAACGGCTGCATTAAAATCATCTTAGATAAGCTTTGAAGAATTCTGGTTGATTTTCAGCGGTATTTTTAATGACCTGTCCGACCTAGACTGGTTTTAGAGTAATTCAAATCACTCTTCTTTCTTCTACTATTATAGTCACATTTAATCGAATTGGTCGTTAAAAAATGATAATTTTAATTTGTTTTTTTGAAGCCATTCATGATCGTTGACAAAGGTACTTATGAAGAAAAGACATCTGATTGAAGAATAGCGTCCCAATTAGTAATAATAAGTTCGCGAAATCAGGTGACTTGAAATGAGGATGCTTGTGCACATGATGTGTTGACGTACGTTATCCACATGCCATTGTGGAAAATAGTAGGTGTTACAAACAATTTATCAAGGTTAACAATTGTATCGATACATTAGCGATAAGAGGAATATTCTATTATATTTTTTCAGGATCTAAACATAAACATCACTGACGAAGCTATTTGATGTGAGAAAGTTGTGCATCAATGTTTAATCTTTTGAAGCAAATGAATTTCAAACCAGACAACAACGGAAACTTCACTCTTAGCCATGGCGAATCTTGCAGCAAGTCCGTTCTGTTTCTTCAGCCATTCCATGACAGCAATGTATTCTTTTTTATGCAAAGTATCTGTTCGTTCAGTATTTTATTCTTAAGTTTGGCTCCCATTCATTGTTACAAATACATTGACTAACTTATTTCACACAGACTGCGAAACTCATATAAGTTGTTGATGACTTTGTTTCTTGCAGATATGACTAATTATGCGAACAAAATTCTAAGTAACTTCCATAATACTATGAAAAATACTTCTATTTTCTCAAAAACTGAAAGTGATATTGAAGAAAGTAACTATCAATATTTCTTGAAGAGTTAGCGTGTAGCTTTAGAATGTGATTTTGCGCTCAGAATTCTTCAATTTTATTATACTGTAGAGTACCGCTAGATTTTGTTGAATAGCAATAGAAGGTTTGAGAAAACAACTTGATTCTAAACTATATAGTAATGGCAGAAATGTTTTCATTATTTCTGTCCTCAACAACAGTTGCCTTTTTTGCAATTTTCATTGTCAAGGACATGTGAAGCATGCAAACTAGTATCTCATGTATGCTTTTTCAGGGCTCTATTATCGAATAAATTGATAGAGGTAGCCGTTACAGTAGCATGTGACAATTCACTAGTATACATATTTGACAAAAAATGATACTATCACCAGTCTTAGACAGTATTCACGCCAGATGCTGACTATAGTATACATATGCGAATTCTCAAAATAGAAATTAGCTGTTTTCGTGAAAAATAGTTGCATTCAAGCTGGTATGTGAGTGCTCCTCCTTTTCCTCCTTTTTTTGAAAAAGACTCCTCCCCCTCCTCCATTTGTTGATCCATTCCTCCTTTTCCTCCTTTTTTGATATTTTCGTTACGAAAGCCACTAATGATAGT
>CAJNOP010000430.1:99822-118535 GCA_905250075.1 Rotaria sp. Silwood1
TGGAAGAAATATTGATGGCTTCCTAAGTAGTGCTGAATTGTATGATCTATCAACAGGAACTTGGTTAAATACTGGTAGCATGAATACTGAACGGGCTTGGCACACAGCTTCCGTATTAACAAATGGAAAAGTGTTAGTTACTGGCGGACACAACGATGATAATATTCTAAGTAGCATCGAGTTGTATAATCCATCATCAGGAACTTGGACAACTACTAATAGCATGAATAGTCGACGAGTGCTGCACGCAGCATCCGTATTATCAAATGGAAAAGTGTTAGTTACTGGTGGAAGAAATACTGATGGTTATCAACGTAGTGCTGAATTGTACGATCCATCAACAGAAACTTGGTTAAATGTTGGTAGTATGAATAGTAAACGAGCTTGGCACACAGCTTCCGTATTGGCAAATGGAAAAGTGTTAGTTTCTTGTGGATACAGTAATGACGATTTTTTCACTAGTACAGAGTTGTATGATTCATCAACCGGAACTTGGACAACTACTGGTAGCATGAATAGTAAACGAGTGATGCACACAGCATCTGTGCTAACAAATGGAAAAGTGTTAGTTGCTGGTGGAGAAAATCTCGGTGGTTTTCTAAGTAGTGTCGAGTTCTATAATCCAACAACCGAAACTTGGATAAGTATTGACAGCATGAACAGTCAACGAGTGGAGCACACTGCATCCGTATTAACAAATGGAAATGCGTTGGTTACGGATGAATGACTAAACGTTAGTATGATTTGAACAATGCAGAAATATATTAATTATTTCAACAAGGCAACACAACAGACAATTTTTGACAATTCATACTCTTGTTCTTGTTTGCAAGCATTAAATCTTCAAAGTCCTACTGTCTTATTTGTTTATTATTTCCTGTTATACCTCTAACCATTTTCCTTGGAATTTCTTTTTGATCTACTATCACATTAAGCTATAGAAACTTTCTACGGTAGTTTTGTAAAACACAATTTATAATGAGTTTCAAATCATATACAGAGAAAAATGAGTCCCCTTTCATTCTGACTCGATCCCAAAGTTTGTGATAGAAAGACAGAATAGAAAAAGTTCTCTAGTGTCACAAAATTAGATCGGAGTCATCCTAAACAAGTCGAGTGGAGAATGTGGGTGTGGGTATGGAATATGGGGTGTGGAGTACGGGTGGGGATATGAGTTGTAGCCGGAAGATGATCATACACACTCATGTACACTCTTCAATACGTTCGAATCATTTGGAGCTCTTCGATAATTTTGTTTATTGTCGAATGTGATGTCTTTTTAGGGTCTGGGTGAGAGTGGACTTATAAAAATGATATTTGATTCTTTTGTCTACAACTTTTTGAAGAAAATGAGTCGGGCTCTCATGAATGGATTTTAGGCTCTATCAATTGACACTATCTTCACATCAAATGGCGTCCTTGGAACCAATCAACAATATATGATCTCAATCTGTTTTAATCTGCTTTTTCTCTTGAAGCTTTTTTTTACATAAGTTCCACGTATAAGTGTTTATTCTAATTAACTGATATTCTTATAAATGAAATATGTATGCATTCTTTAGTAATTTAAAAAAATAGATCTAGCTAAAGCTGACGGAGAAGACACCGACAATACTCTAGTAAATATGCGAGAGGTTCTTATGCAACTAAAGATAGTTTAAATGTATTTTCTTCTCTAAATAAAATTTTTTCATTACCAAGTTTTTATATGAAATTAGGTTGTTTTGAAACTGATGAGGGAAGGTCATCAACTAATCAGTCGCTTTTGCGTTGATACCATGTGCATTATGTAGGTGCCAATGAGCTATGAATATCGTGAAAAAAGCCCGAATCGCTAGCTTATTGCTACGGAGATACTGTAATTTCACAGTATGTTTTAAAATGAATGCTGTGGTCTTCCTCAGAAACATCAGAAAAAATGATTTTCGAATTTCGACTTGAAACTTGGCAAAAAACAGGCCTTACCAAGAATAGTATTTTGTGAAAGTTTCAGATCTTTTCTCTATTTCTATCCGTAGTTACAACTATGATAACTTCATTCGGATAAACCAAATGATTTGATGTTCTCATTTCAGTATACGAAGAAGCCAAAAGACCTAAAACTTTCACAAACAACTATTTTTGGTAAGGCCTGTTTTTTTTGCAAATTTCCAAGTCGAAATTCGAAAATCATTTTTCTTTATGTTCCTGAAGGGAGCTACGGCATTCTTTTTAAAAAATACTGTAAAAGTGCAGTATCTTCGTAGCAATAAGCTAGTGATCCGAACTTTTTTCACGATATTCATAGCTCATTGGTACCCACATAATCCACATGGTATTAACACAAAAGCGATTGATCCGTTGGTGACCCTCCCTCGTCACTTCGAAAGCTCCATAAGTCTGAACCATTTTTAGAATGTTTCTAATTTTACTAGGACCTCTTTGTGGGTCCAATATGAGTGCCGATAGCGAATTAGAATTGGATTAGTTCTTTCGTCAATTCCGTATAAAAATCAATAATGTTTCAAATATATTCTCCTTACTCACAATCTATTCACTATCATACGTAATTTCGACGAGACAAGCATCCGTAGTTATTTTGCATACAACGATAATCTATCTTTGTGCTCTCTCCACGTAAAATGTGTTTTTTGCTTTTCTGTGTCCGGTTGTCACCATATAAATGTAAGTAATAATTTATCATCGAGAAAACAACAACAAACAGTTGTTCTGGTTGATAGCTACATCCATAGATCGAGTATGGTCATTATCTTTTTGCGATAAACATTTATATTGCATATGATAATATTGTTTATGTGTTAAACACCATTGACGACAATAGATTAAAAATCATCTTGGAAAACAACAATTTAGAAATTCATATTCTCAAATTTTCAATACTTCTGTACTAGTCAGAAAGAAGGAAACAGACGGTGAGAGTGTAGGTGAAAGAAATCTTCATACCAACCGACACACACACCGTCGATTAATCAAATGCAACACTTCATTTGGGACATTGGCTGCTCAAACAGTAATTGAAACATTCAGAAAATGCTTTAATGACATGCATTTGTATTGTACCAAACAGCATTTGTGAGAAGAAGCTTCGTAGTAGAAAACATAGTCGACGATACTTTTATTCGGTATTACTTGAAAACGAAATTACATGTCGAATACATTGAGCATTATTGTTTTCGTCAATGGAAATGCGGATTTCGAAATTCAAACAATGACAGTAAAAGATAAAAAACTTGACCAGGATGTACAAAAATCGAAAAACTCATTCTCCTGACAAACTTCTCCATTGAGGGCATCACTATTTTTAAAAGTAGTATATTCATCAAAATCAGTCATATAGTCAAAACATTAGTTCAATATCACAAAGTATCTAATTCATTTTTCTTTTATCGCTTTTTTAAATTTGTTGGAAAGTTCCTATACTAAATTTTTATAATTGATTACTCATACGCATTTTTCCTCTAGACTACCCAAGTCTTTGAAGATACATACAGTTCAAATGTGCAGTGCACTCGTATATATGACTAACAGATGTAGTAACATCATAGAAAAAGGAGAGAACATTTACAAACTGGTTGATGATATTTTGTTAAAAAAGAACTCCCGACATCTACACACAGCTAATAACAAAGTTCGAATGACTATTGTTCGATGATAGATAGTGACTCATAAAAGAAATTGCATCATACCTGTACAATTTTGACTATGTGCAGCCAAAAAAGAAAAACAAACATTTTAGTCATATATGATTGCGAAAGGTTCAAATTGTTTTTAATAAAAAGCAAACGAATATTGACAATTCTACATCGATAAGTCATATGTATCATTATTGAAAAAAATGGATTACAAAGACCAGAGATCTTTAGTAGTATTTATATCCGGACTTTCTTATTATTTTACACATTCGTAGTCTATTTATAGATTCAGGTCTTGTAAAATTCCTTTTTCTAGAATTACTTAATTAATAAAATACTCTAAATGAACTAGTTGTGCTTGAAAAATGTATACAAATAAAAGAAAGACAATAGTAAGATTGTGACAAACATTTAATTTAAATTTTAATCATTTTCGATAAGTTTTTTGTGCAGTACATTTGACGTTCTATGATAGATGTGAGGAGGGTGCTTCATTGATGTTAAAGTGCATTATCACGTTCATTCTAAAATATAGCTCACAATTTCTAGATTACCTGTAGATATTCACTCATTCTTTCATCATATTAGCCTGATATTAGATTCAAATTAAGAGATTGATAAAAAAAACTGTTTCTTTTGATCATATATGATGCTGATTCATCAGCAGAAAGAGACCGATTGGCAACTGTAACTCGAACCATTGGTGATCTAGTTTCTTGGATGTAAGTGTTCAGTTAATTTGATTGTACTTCATAAGAATATGTCCACATTTTATTTACATGTATTTTCATTTAGGCAAAACAACTTTACTTAATGTCGTCAAATTTGGCAAAGATATTACAATAGCGTCAACATTCGCTTTGAATATTATAATAGAAATTGACAACATTTCTATACTGGCTATGAAAGAGGGTGGACGCTCGAGAAATCGTGTTTTTCAGCGTTTTTACTACGATGGCATTTCGGGAATTATCTTTGTTGTTGATTCAACTGATAGAGAAAGCATCGATGTAGCACGGGATAGACTTCTTCAAATGTCAAACACAGCAATATTTTGTAACAAACCGTTTCTAATTTTTGCCAATAAACAAGACTTATCCAATGCCATGACATTGAATGAAATACAAGTCAAACTCGGTTTAGCTAAACTCAATGGAAATACAAAATGGCATTTGCAGCCAGCTTGTGCTATTCAAAATGAAGGTCTTTATGAAGGTTTTAAATGGCTGACAGAATCTATGGTAGAACAAGTTGATCGAATCAAACCGATTAACGAGACAATTGACGATCTGACCATTATAAAAAATCGTCTTAGGTCCATCTGGAATATGACGAGTTTTAAAACATTGTGGCGCAAAGTTTTTTAATTTTTTTATATTCTCGATGAAAGAAAACAAAACAAATTCATAAATATACATAGGGGTATCCAAAAGTAGTGACAACGACATTTTATTACCACATATTAAGGTTGATAAAAATTTCTTTTTACATAGGATGATAGAACGAGAAAAGCTCTTTCTTTCTATGCTATTCGCTCATACTTCAGATGACATCATAATAAAAAAATCCTAATAAGACTAGTTTACCTAACATGTGTCACGGTTACAAAAGTTCATATTGTCTTCAATAGGCATTCTTTTCTTGATCTTTTCTTTGTTTTTATTCTTTCCTTTATTCTTTCCTCTCACCTCTTTCGAGACTTTAACGTTCATTCAGATTAGCATGTCCAATAATTGAAAATACATAAACAAGTTCAAGAAGTTTTTATTTCATTAAATGTTCAAATTGCCTTGATTATCTACACACAATTCCATTCTTTGAATCCATTTATCGAACTTTTTCCTGTACTCTTCTTTATCCAAAGAATACATGAACTCCGTTATAGCGTTGTGTAACGATTCGGAATCAGCTTGATCAGTTAGATTTCGTTTGATCAAGTCGATCAACCAAAAATCACACGGAGACAGATCTAGAGAATTTGGTGGTTGTGGTACTACGGTAATTTCTTCTGAACAAAGATAATCGAGTACGTCTTTATGAAAATGTGCTCGTCCGTTATCATGATGAAGTTTGATGACATGAGTACCTGAGAGAGGTCTTTGTTTCTTGATGTCTTCGATAACAGGTTGCAAACAGTTTTTGATGTAATATTGATGATCGATAGTTTGTCCACTTTCGACACGATGGATTAGAAGAGGACCAGTTGATTTAAAGAAAATGCAGAATAGAGTTTTTGGAGCAAACTTATTTCGTCGCACTCTTGTGGGCGGAGGATCGTCTTTTGCCACCCAAGCAGCGTTGGAAACTTTTCGACCAGTTTGCTGATGAAAAAACCACGATTCATCACCTGTTACCACGTCAGACAAACGCCATCTTCCTCCTGTAAATCTTGACAGATTTTATTTGCATATTCGAACTCGTTCACTCTGTTGATAATCCGTTAGCTGTTTGGGTATGTAGCGAGCAGTCATTTTTCTAAGTTCCAGATGATCAGCTAATATTCTATGAACGGTGCCACAACTTAGATCAGTATGCTCTTGTAATTCTGCTATTGTAACATGAGGATCATCACTAACAATACTACGAATTTCTTCAATATTTTCAAGAGTACTCTCAGTTACAGGTCTTCCGAATCGTTCTTCATCTTCAATTTCTTCTCAACCTTCACGAAACCATTGAGCCCATCTTGCAATTGTTCGATAAGAAGGAGCTTCATCACTGAAAACAGTACGTAGCTCGTCGTGAATAGTTGTTGCTTCAACATTAAGCGCAGTACGCACTTTAATGTAGAAGCGAAAATTTTCTTTGTTCATTGAAAACAAAAATGAATAGTAACATTCGATTTAACTTAACTTCTTCCACTTTCTATAGAATAGAATAGCACATGACACGTGCACAAAAAGACGCATGTATCTTTGTATACATATGATAAATGATAAAATGTCAGAAGAGTGATATGAAAGAATAAAGGAAAGAATAAAAACAAAGAAAAGATCAAGAAAAGAATGCCTATTGAAGACAATATGAACTTCTGTAACCGTGACACATGTTAGGTAAACTAGTCTTATTAGGATTTTTTTATTATGATGTCACCTGAAGTATGAGCGAATAGCATAGAAAGAAAGAGCTTTTCTCGCTCTATCATCCTATGTAAAAAGAAATTTTTATCAACCTTAATATGTGGTAATAAAATGTCGTTGTCACTACTTTTGGATACTCCTATGTATTTCTTATTAATGTGTTTTTCACAGCATTGACAAATTGAAATGAGCTTTTAATATATGAATGATTTTCTTTCTCATAATTCTTTATTATATTAGCAAGAAATGTGTTGCAAGTTTATAATTTGTAGCATGAAACATTGTGCTTATTGATCTTAATATAAAATTGGGTTAATGTACATTCATTGTACAATAAAGCATTGAAATATTATGAATTTGTTTTTCCTCTGTTCTTGATTGATCATTTTCGATCTTACTAAACTTCTTTGAGTCTTGCAAAGTTTGATTTACTTTACCTCTATAATCATTTTCGTCTATCTTTAGTTCTTCTAATGCAATACGTTCTACATCACTTAATTTTATTGAAAAATGACTCCCAAGCGATGTTTCTCTTCTTTCACTCATCTTTAATTTTTATTGATTCATATTCAATTTCTAAGTGCATATTGAGCAAGGGAAAAAAGCAAGACTTCAAGTACTTCACGATACTTTACTTGTACTTCATGTATTGAAGTCTTGCCTTTTCCGTTTTGCTTAAACTACATTCGTTGTGTCGACTTCGAATACAGTCAATTAAGCTTCACTTTTAAATAGAATTTTTGATAAACGGAAAGATTCAGTGAAACAATACAACTCAAATTTTTCAGTATTTTTATTTACGAGCTTTCGTACTGATTGTGAGACCATCTGTTAAAAAAAAATTTTACACAAGGAGATATTCATAGAGATTATAATAAAGTTCAAAGTCTAATGAATCACTAAAACTCAAATTTTCGCGTAGGCAAATGTCACTGTATATAGTCTGGTCACAACAAAACGAAACGCACAGTTAAGTATAAAATGCAAAAAAAACACTCGAGGAATGAAATATACATGATGATGAGCACATGGACAAATAACACTGTCTACCTGAGGACAAAGTCATGCTCCATTGATTCATGTGAATATATGTTTGTTGAAAAAAAAATTATGTTGTCAGTAATAAATACAGAGGGAAACTAATTGCAAGCACACAAAACAAAATTTCTTCATTCCAGTATCACCTAGCACGTAAGTATGTTTAGTTTTCAAAATGAGTAGACTAGTGACAAAACTAAAGTTAAAAGTAAAGAGTATTTACAAACAAGAAAAATGACGAGACATAGACATGAAGTATTTTGATGATCATGAAGTCATTGTAAGAGAGCTACGCTTAATGATACTCAGAATATACAATCAATTGTCTTAATTGAAGTAAAATTCACACATAAAATAGTGTTACTGCAAACTACGTTAGACCGAATGAGATTTTCTATGGCTGCATTCCACCGAGAGTACCTGTTACAGAGCACTCAGACAGCATTCATCATTATTTATTATATGTATATTTTTTTCTCTTCATCTTGTCCTATGCATATGCATGTGTATGCGTCTTCATTTAATTACAATTTTCGTTTTTTTCCTTTTCTATCGATCACGATAATGTATTCGTTTTAGTGCTTTTCGTTATTGACACAGTGAGCAAGCAACGAATTAAATATTGAGTATTTGTCTTCAAAAATTTTGATTCAGGGCTAGTCTAAGGTCTGATGTGTCCTTGAACTTCATTTCTGGTCCGTCATTCACAAGCACCATCGTACATATATTGTCTAGTCTTTTTCGAGAAAAAGACTCGTCAGTATCTGTTGCTTAGATGATTGAATGATATGATCGAAAACTTAATCTTTACATGTCGAAAAAAACACTCGTAGACGCTATTTAATCGAGTTTTACAGATTTTTTAAAATTTTCAAATAGATAAAAAAATAATTTTTATTCGAATACACAGTTATCAATACAAGCTCAAATACGACTATTTTTGGTTTTTATAAATTAAAAATAATTATTTTCGTTAGATTCTAGAAAAAATAATTGAATGCAAAAAAGAATATTGTATCCAGAATAGATTAATAATTTCTCTGCGTTGAAGAGAAAAGTTTTTCTATAAGTATTATTTCCTAGACTGAAAGGCTAGGGTCTAGAAACCGTGATTCACCTGTGTCTGTCTGTCTGTCTATCTATCTGTAACACCCGGTACAAATGACCGTTTTCATGGTACAACGTACCATAGTCATGGTACAAGTGACCATTTTCGTGGTACAAAGTACCCTAGTCGTGGTACAAATGACCATTTTCATGGTACAACGTACCGTAGTCATGATACAAGTGACCATTTGAATGGTACAAAGTATCATAGTCATGGTATAAGTGACCATTTTCATGGTACAAAAGTACCACTTTGGTGGTACAGACAACCATTTATTTGGCACAATTGGCCATTTTCATTATACAGATGACCGTTTCTATGGCTCAATTCACCATTTTCACGGCACAATCAACCATTTCTATGGCACAGTTGACCATTCTTATGGCTCAAATGAGAATGCCTGTGTCACAATTGACCATGTCCGTATTAGAAATGGCCATTACTTTGACATAAATCACCATGTTAGCGTTATAATTAACTAAAGCATAAACGTTATCATATACATTAGCATCTTTCAATATTTTCTGTGAACTATTTGAATATATCTATAGTATGTAATACACAACATGTTACAAATATTAATAATTTCTCATAAACTCGTCATCATACAGGATTCATTTTTGTTTAAAAATATAAGGACATCTTTGTCATCATTCTGTCAGTCTAAGGCCAAGGGAATCGACATTCAATGTTGATGAACGTTACTTGTGATTTTATTTCGTGTTAAATTAAATTAATCCATTTTAAAATTAAAACTAAACTACATTTGTGCAGTCTAAATCAGTCTTGAAATTCATCTAATAAGAATCCGTCTATAACGTGAAATAAAATTATGACACAAAAAATATTGGTATTATTTTGGGTCTGATGTAGATCTTTTTTTTTCATAAACGCTCATATCCACACTCATGTCGTTCGTTTTCATTTATTTTTTGTTGACTTGAGTATTCTTCTTTGCTTCTTGCTTGGTATAAAGAGACACTACCTCTCGGTCATCATCGCTTCGTTAGCAATACTTTTGAAATAAAGAATTATATATTTAGGACAACGACGTCTCACTAATTGCATCCATTCATCATGAGCAACCGAAAATCGACAACAACTGCTGCTAGTGAACTAGCAGCGATAACCCCCACCAATAGTACGATTGTGCTACCCGAACCTACGCGTCGGGCTCTTCAAAATTTCCTTTTGATCTGGCTTGATGCTAATTTAAACGAATCCAATGAAGATTTCAAGAAATCATTACAAAAAATACAGTATTTAGTGGCATCAATCAAAACATTTACGGATGCTGAAGAATGCATTGATTTTCTCAGTGCAAGTAAAAAAGAAAAAGTATTTATGATCGTATCGGGTTCACTGGGACAGCATGTAATACCGAAAATTCATGCATTGCCACAATTGGATTCGATTTATGTTTTCTGTAGTAATCAATCAATTCATGAAGAATGGGCCAGAACAATGCCTAAAGTTAAAGGTGTGCACACAACAATCGAATCAATTTGTGAAGCATTACAAATCGATCGTAAAAATAGTGATCGAGCTATGATCTCGATCAGTTATAATGGTATTGATATATTGTTTACGTATGCACAAATATTAAAAGAAACACTTTTGCAAATTGAAGACGATGATACAAAATCTCTTAAAGAATTTGTTGACTACTGTCGTCTTCAAGGTGGTATTAATGAAGATGAAATTAATAAGGTCGAGCTCGAATATCACCGCTATACACCTATTTGGTGGTATACAGCTCCGTATTTTATGCGCTCAATGCTTAAGCGTGGTTTTCAGCTAATGGATGTTGATATCATAGTCAGAATGAACTTTTTTATTCGACATTTACATCAACATATTAAAAACTTACATCGTGATCAACAACCATTTGCCAACACTAGTCCGTTTCAACTTTTTCGAGGTCAAGGTTTAGCAGTGGAAAGTTTTGACAAACTGAAAAAAACCAAGAGTGGACTAATGTCTTTTAACAGTTTTCTTCCCGCAAGCCGCAATCGCAGTATCTCCCTCGAAAATTTTGCACGACCAGCGGCACTTGCCAACGATCCTAATCTAGTTGGCGTACTCTTCGTTATGATCATCGATCCAAAACTATGTGCAATGTCATCAATTCCTTTTGTTGATGTCAAGAACGTCGGCTTCTTTAAAGGTAAAGAGGGAGAAATTCTGTTTTCAACACATACAATATTTCGTATCGATAAAATTCAACGCATTTATGACGTTCATACTGATCGGTTATATCAAGTCAATCTCACTCTTACGGGTAACGATAATCATGAAATTAACACATTTACAGCACACATACGCAAAGAAATCAATTTGAAGGCACTACGAGGATGGTCTCAACTAGGTTTCATACTTATTAAACTGGGCGAGCCTGCAAAAGCAGAACGACTGTATCAGATCCTCCTTGAAAAGGCATCTTCCGATGTAGATCGAGCCTATTACAATCATCTACTTGGTTCAATGTATGACGACATGGGCGAGTACAAGAAAGCACTCTCATTTTTCAAAAAAGCACATGAAATCAATCGAAAAACTCTCCCTCCAAGTCATCCCGATATTGTACAATCGCAAAGAAACGTTGATAATATGAAAAAGAAATTGTAATTTTGTTCTTTTTTTTCGCAACAATAAATTACTCTCTACTCTTTTTGTGTTGGTGATCAATTCAAATGATTGTTCTATCTGTATAAAATCTTTTATAGCGCATGCGTGCGACCAAAGACATCTTCTCGGTCTTGTCGTACTGTATGGTAGACAAAGTCGACAACGGTTGAGCAAAATATGCATGCATGCTAGTGCACCGTGGGTTCAAGACGATGATGATGTAGACATACATATACATGCCAGGTCACTCGATGGGCTTGTAAAGAAAAGTAGAGTGCAAGATAAAAGACGCACAAAGAAGAGCAACCACGCAGCGCAACGCAAAAGAACAAAGGACGTATGTGACAACATCGATAACGTCGATCTCACGTCCTCCTATTCGTCTGTACACATATCAATTCGATTAAAGTCGTCTGAAATATGATGTGTTGGGGTCGATTATTTTTTTTCATTTTATATTGAACACGAATATTTTAAGAACGGTGTAGATATCCAGAGCGTTACCTTGCAAGTGAACAACTGACACGAAGAAAAACAAAAATCTGATGATTGATATAGTAAAGAATAAGTTCAATAATAACTAACGGAACTGTTTTTGTAATGTCAGGATTCGTACTAAAACAGAGCCTGTTTTTCAATGGTATTGAACGTTTTTTTCTCAAGACTTTATGCTAAAAAAATAGGTATCATACGAAACTTAAAAAAGTATCGATAATTGAAACGAATTCCAAACAATTTTCGTTGTCGTATGGACCTAGGAAACCCTTACAAAGTTGGGTGTGGGTGTGGGATGTGGATCTTCTTTTCATCTATATCCACACCCACACTCACACCCCACACCCTAACAGCAGCCAATCTCATCAAAAGAAATTAAAGGTTGTATTTGCTTTTGTTTCAAACCACGGACAAGATGTTTTATTCCTTGAGCACTGATTCCAAGCTTAGAGAGCTTCAATATGATTAGAGTCTATTTCGAACAGGCAGAGAATGGCAGATAGAGATGATAAGAGTATTACTTTGTTTTGTTATAGACCTTTCCAAAAATAATGTACTCCTTTACCACCGATTTCATTTAGACTGAGGTCAAGCTTGGTTAGGTTATCTTTAGAAGAAGTAGTTAATGGTTGATAGAGAAATTAGGCATATTATCTGGTTCTGTTCGAGAGTTTTGCTGAGATGCTGTGCTCCTTGATCACCAATTTCATTGTAGCCGAGACTCAGTGGAGTTAATGTCTGTCTTGGACAGAGAGAGAATGATAGATAGAGAAGCTGAGGATATCACTTTGTTTTGTTCCAGAGCTTTGGCAAGATAATGCGATCGTTGAGCACTGCTTTAATTGCTATAGAGGTACAGCGTGGTTAGTATTTATCTTGAACAAACAGTGAATCATCGATAGAGAAGGTGAGGATATTACTTTGTTTTGTCCAAGAGCTTTAGCAAAATATTGTGCTTCTTGATCACTGATTCGACTGTTGCTGAAGTTTAATGTGATTAGGGTCTGTTTAGAAGAAACAGTTAATGATAGATAGAGAAAGTGGGGATATTACTTTGTTTAGTTCGAGATCTTCGACAAGAGATCATCCTGATTCATCATGGATTGCAGTACTAGCGAGATTCAATGTGATTAGTGTGTATTTAGGAAAAGCAATGAATGATAGATAGAGAAGATGAGGATATTATTTGGTTTTGTGTGATGGTTTTGTTAAATTTTTGTGCTCGATGAATATGGATCCATTTGTTAGTGAAGTTCAGTGTAGTTAGTACCTGTAAGAGGCCGAAATCGAACCGAATCTATCCCCATCCGTTTTTTAAAATTTAGTCCAAATGAACCGAACTCGAACCCGTAGAACTCGCTTCGATTTGGTCTCTGGCGTGTATGTATAGAGATAAGAAACTTTGAATGAAAGAAAGCTTCATGAAGGCAAATTGCAATGAAATCTATGTATGTTAGTTGTTGCTTCAATGGGGAAATCTTTCATTCAGACTGTGGACATGGGTATGCTGGTGGTTTTTTTTAGAAAAGACATTGAAAAAAGCTATTAGGTATATAAATTTTTGTAGGGCACAGAAATTGCCTTGAAATTGTTGCGGAACGCATGATACACATTTCTGTGCACTTGAAAGAATGTTATAGCTCCGTATCGCCTGAAAAGTTCTGGAATAATAAGCCACGATGTCCCTAAGTGTTTAATATAGACAAGGAGAAAGGAGGTGATCAAAAATCATCAGATTTTCCCCCACTCTGGAAACATTGTAAAATAAAAGGACCTTAGTAGTATTCAACCACTATGATATTGTTTTATTGAGATGTCGTCCCTTTTATGGACAAAAATTTAAGAAATGTCAGAATTCACTGTGCTCTCTCGTAGAAGAAAGGACGACTAAAACGAGCTAATATGTAATCTTTAAACAATATTTTTCAACAAGATTCAATTGCATTTACGACACTTCTATGAGTCACTGATCTTGTTTGAACTGAAGCTGATGATCCTCGCTTCAAAATACATATCTCTAGATATTACAGAGCGTACATAATCTTGATATCTAGAAAATCAATAATTATTTTATATTTCAATTCGTAAGATATAAATAGCATTCACATTCGCTCGAATTAAACAAGATCAGTGGTTAATAGCAATATCTTAAATGCAATTGAATCTTGTTGAAAAATATCGTTTAAAGATTACATATTAGCTCATTTTAGTCGTCCTTTCTTCTACGAGAGAGCACAGTGAATTCTGACATTTCTTAAATTTTTGTCCATAAAAGGGAGGACATCTCAATAAAACAATATCATAGTGGTTGTATACTACTAAAGTCCTTTCATTTTACAATGTTTCCAGAGTGGGGGAAAATCTGATGATTTGTGATCACCTCGTTTCTGATGAGTGGAAGTCCTTGGCCAAATTTCAATGAACCATGATGGAACACTTGGATATATAAGATCTTTTACATGTACTTATAGTAGCAAATGCAGATGATTATCTGATAATCAATCAAAGAATGCTAGAAATGGAAAAAATCTGATAGAGTGAAGTCTCTGCTACAAAAGAAAAACGAATTGGTCGAGAGCGAGATAGCGGAAACATCTAATTGACTAGACTTCCAGTCTCAGAAAACTTGATTGAGCAAAAGCTAGGTAGTGAAAACATCTGACTTGATGGCACGTCGATAACAATATCGCGTGATTGGCTGAGCTGGAAGCATGAAAAAACTTCATTTTGAAGAGCTCTTCAAGATCCTCACCAACATATCTGTACACGTGACTTTACATGTTCAAGCAAGCATACAAGCGAATAAACTCAATTTATTTTATATACCCCTCTTTTCAGTCGGGAGAATATGAATATGGATAATTGAGAACTTATTTTAGTTGACTAGAAAGATTTGAAAAATTCTTAAAAATATAAAAATCAAAATTACGACTAAAAGTCAGATTAAACTTGGATAAATAATAGGGCCATTTTAATATATTTTGCATCAAAAAAATATCGATTTTAATGCAATTCTCGATATTTTTTGTTGCATAGTTAATATTTTCTCGAATAAAATGAGCAAGATAGGATTATTGAGCATAAAAACCATTAGAACCTATTATTAAGTTATTGATTCTCCAATAGTTGAACACAATTTGTAACCCTGTAGGAGCCCTGTCATGTGTCGATTGCTGATATTTAATCGACAATCCTTTTTTTTGTCATTTTGCTTTTAATGATGGAACGAAACACTACATAACTGTTCGAGATTCAGTGACTATTCCACATTTTCATAACTTAGTATTCAAGTAGTGAGTCTCTTAAGTTTTTGCACACGTTTTATTTTGCATATATCTCAGCATAAATAAATGATCGCATGTTTTCGATTGCGATCGAATTGTGACGCAACTTCGTTGCAGTTGCTAACAAATAGACGACATCAGATAAGATCTTGTTTTTCTGAAGATGCGCCATCAAAAGCTCTAAGAAATCTATATGCGGAAATCTCTATTGACTTTTTCTCCTGACTTTTTTCTAAATGGTTGTTATGATCTGTGTTGATAACACTAGATCCTCTGGTCGTCTATGCCTTTCTTCTTGTCGTTCGTCTCTTCTTTTTGTTCTTTTTTTTCCGTCTATTCTGATGTCTAACCGCCCTCTATACATGTATAAAGACGTGTGTGTTTAGCTTTATAATTTGTTTTCCAACGAAAAAGGAAGAGTGAAATAAAGTTAGGTTTAAATTTTCGTAATGGTTAAAAATGAAGATCTACGTGATGTTGCTATTTTCCATTGTAAAAACCGAAAAACAGCAACAAAAATCGTAGTTTCTTGGCAAATACGGTTCATCGTACTACAGTTCTTCGTTGAGTATGGCAATATGAGCGAACTGATTTCTTTTCTGTAAAGAAATCAGCAGACAGAAGGAGACGTGAAAGAACGCAACGGCTAATTAATTTGTCGAAAAAACAACTTGCATCAAAAAATGATAGAAAAAGTTCACAAACAACGTGAAAAGATTGGGTACAGCAATTGGTTAACAATGGAAAAGGTACTCAAGCAAGATTTAAAGAAAAAATGTTACCAAAGAACATCCGTTGAGAAGCTTCAAAATTTTCAACAGTCAATTCGACAGCAATGGTGTTCATGGGTTAGAAGAAGTTCAAACGTGAAGATGTACAAGACATGATTTTTACAGATGAAAACTTCTCACTCGAAATGACGATTTAAATTGAAAAAATGCTGCTGTACGAGCGAATAGTAGATAGGATGCAGATATGGAGAATGACATTTATAGAAAAGGAAAATTTTCTGTTTTAATTATGATTGGAATGGGTGTAACATAAAATCGACTGATGATTCGTTACTTTTTGTAAACAGATGAATATTTAAATGGTGAAATATACAGTTGAAAACTGCTGCCATTTTTATAAAACCGAAGCTGATCGATTATTTGGAGATCAAAATTGGTGTTTACAGCAAGATGCAGCAATTTATCATACGAGCAAAAGGCATAAGACTAGTGCAAAAAACATCTAAAGTCGTTCGTTTAGAAAGATCAGTAATCTTCAAACTCCCCAGAATTAAACCCATTAAAGTATTCCATCTGGGACAGTATTAATGACAATATTAGTTATCAAAAAGTTCAAATGGAAGATGATTAAGAAAGAGAAATCAATAAATCTTGAAAACAAATTGACTTGGATTATGCACGACAATTTATTGGTGCATTTCTTCGACGAGTTTATTCGGTTGAACAACATAACGATGAGCTGATTATTGATGCACATTCTTGATACTTATGAAGTTTCATTGTAATTAACTTCCTAACGTCCTATTATTGTGTTATGAAGTTGGGTTTTGAAATAAAGAAGTAATTTTAAAAGCACTTGTGACATTTTTGTCATACTCGATGCAACAGGAAATAATAACATCTTGTAGATCGTCACATTTTATTACGAAGAAAAAAAAACAATTAGAAGAGAAAGTTAATTGCCATTTCTTTATATAGTTTTGTAGAGTTTCTCATGGCACATCTTTTTAAAAAAGTAAAATTTTATCATTTATGCATACTGAGATATATGCAAAATAAGACATGTGAAAACATTTCGGGACACCCACTACAACCGTTCTACACAAAAATCAAGTTGCCAAATGAAAGAAAACGGGAACTCATTAACTATACAGTAAGTAGAAACTGTACCAGAATGTACAAGTGGTCCTTAGCGGCAAAAGTCAAGAGTAAACTGGTCATTGTGTAGAGGATTAAATTCTACACCCAATGGTATGCTACTCAACTTTGTTTTAAAAAATTGTTTGACTGAAAAATTCAAAATACGATTTTTGAACATTTTAAAATCCATTTTTTAATGCCAAGATTCAATTAAAACAAGTAACGTTCGTCGCTTCGACTCACTTGACCCTCGGCTGTATAAGGCAGAAGTATTTCTCGTATGTATCGATGCGGGAAGAATTTATCTAGCAGCTTTATCCGAATAAGCAACGCAAAATTCTTTTCTTAAATCGTAACATTGAAAAAAATCTGCTCGGTCTCTTTGTAAAATAATTTAGGATAAACCCTACTTTTCAGTAAAAGATTGTAAAAATCAGCAAATCTTTATCCAAGTATACTCTAACTAATAAATACCTGCAGCGAAATAAATGTCATACTATTACACACTAGTAACATGATGAACTACGTTGGTTTTAGTTGGTAATCTATGCTCATACAATAATTAAGAATCTTGATATTAAAAATTTTGTTTTTACCAACAACACACGATTATAATTGATTTATTTGCAATAATGAAAATGTAAATAAATAGAAAAACGGAAATAATTATTCAACAACATTCTATTATGTGATAAAAAAAGAAAAACTATAGCATAAAAATACATCAACAAGAAGCACGAAATGAACATAATATGCAGTGAAATGTGAGAAAAAAAGAGATAAAATACCAAAAAAACAATATCAGAAAGAGAAAACCTTTAACATGGATTACATATGTAATATTATAAGCATTAACAATTACATGCAACGTTTTGTACAGTCAAGGAAGAATGTTAGAGCCATTCAGAAAAACGCGTTTGCGTTTCTAAATATAGTTTATCTAGTCTTTCTATTTCGGCGAGTTGAGATTTACTTGGTTTCAATAATAAAATTTTGTAATCAAAATATATTAAAATAATCAAATCAGCCAAGCGTTTCACACCTGACAAAGGTACATAAATTGCAGCAATATCATCAGTTTCATTTGGTAACTTCAAATCAATTACAACATTATTTAAAGTTTGACCTTGACTTTTATGTGTTGTAATACAATACGCAGGTAGAAGTGGTAATGCACGTCGCTTAATCGATAAAATTGTCTTCTGATTTGATTTTGGTTTCTTATCTTTTGGTAGAACATCGGCAATATTAATGCGGAAAGTTTGTTCCATTAATGGTATTGGCACGAGATTTGATTGAAGTTGTTCAAACTTGCATTCAATCTTCGATCTGACGATTTCAATTATTGCGTATAAAGGTTTATGTATGTATCGTGTATTGTTTGGAAATGGTTCTGAAATAACATCGGTTGATACAGAATCTTCATCGTAGACAAGTTGTCGAAAGATTCCATTCATTCCATTAATAAGACCCAGTTCAATAGCAATATTTTGTGTTAAAATAACAGGCATTCCAGGAACCAAAGATAACAAACCAGGTAAATGCTCTGTTTTGCTATCAGATAATTCTAACAGCTT
>CAJNOP010000430.1:118635-170364 GCA_905250075.1 Rotaria sp. Silwood1
GTAATCCACTTGTTGCACCCAACAAATATAGTGCACATACCACTCGTTTATCAGCTGGAATAGCTGCACGTAAAGTAGTGTTCTCTTTTTTCAAATATAATCCAATTTGATTAACACGTTGTGTGAAAGTGACTTGTTGTATTCGAAAATTAGTTTTAAACTAGTGAGAACCCGTGCATAATCAATGGCAGCTTTTTTTCTTTCAAGTACGACCTCAAACCTTTAATCTTTCACTCGGTAACAGGTAGAAAGACACTCGAGATGATGTATATAGATAGCCCTACGACGTGTCATCGTTATATCGCGAATACTCCACGTAGCCTTACAGCCTTATATCCTCATATTGCTTGTAGCTCTTGTAGCGTTACTTTCTTATAGCGTTCCTCCCATATACCCTTAATGCCTTACTTTCTTATAACCTTGCCCTTCTATAGCCTTACACCCTTATAGAGTTCACCCCTTAGAGTCTTTTCTCCTTATAGTCGTCTCCCTTTATAGCCTTGTCCCCTTATTGCCTTACTCCTTTAGAGCCTTAGGGTGTACGTGTTAAAGAACAAAATACTCAAACCCGCACCCACATTCTAAGCACTTCAGAGTGTCACATCTACGGGCATAATAAAAAAAGCACTCCATGTGTGCTCGTACATCGTACTCATGAGATTAAGATGATCATGATGTAGACATACATGTATAACACAGGTCTCTCCAGCTGACGCCTGTACGTATTCCAACAGAACGTTGGATCTCTTCGATAGGACTATAAAGCCATTCCACGGACTGGAAAAGAAAAATAGTGACAACACGAGGAATCACAAGAGAAGAAGAGTGCAAGAGTGAGGAAAACATACTGTCAAAGAACTCAAAAAGACGATCACGATATAAATTAAATTGATATCATCTGATTCCATCCGTCTGTACACATATCAGTTTTATTAGAATCGTATGTATACGATATAATTCGAATGATTATCTTTTTTCTTTTTAGATTTAACTAGAATGTATATGAATAATGTGAATGTTGAGAGCAAGGATATGCGTGTAAGTACACTTGAAATAAAGATCCACATAGACACTCCGAAAGAAAAGATATAGCATGATATGTTTAAAGCAGGTCTTATAATGCGTCTCACATACGTGCCACAACAGAATCAATTTTCTTAGTACAATTCGGACAAAGAAAGCTAAAACATATTTTATGATTCATAAACTATATTTATCGATAAAAAAGAAATCATAAGATTTCTATAAGATACACTTTAAAGAATGCTGTAAAAGACCACTCAGCTTGAAAATCTGGCGTAAAAATATGAAAAAAAGCAACTGATCGCAATAAAGATTTGAATGTCGAAATATGTTTAACTTCTATACTCTCCTAAAACATGTCTGGTTGTGTTTTTCTACTTCCTCTATAGCTTTCGTATACGTTATCAAGCTCTTTTCAATAAAACCGTACCATCCTTGTAGGACATCTATGTTTAACACTATATATTCAATTTATTTAACATAGAAATACATTTACTTAATCAATTTTTTTCTGCTCTATATCCTCAATGCTTTAGTTTCTTTCTTTCTAATATTTTCAATATTAAGTAACTCTGATAAAAGTAAAATATTCAGGATAATTGCGATTGTGAAAAGTGGTTTATTTATACGTACCTGAAAAAGTCTCATGACAGTACTCTGTGAAGTAGAAAAGATTGTTTTATTAATTTTCTCTTTTTCTTATTTCAAATTTCTATTGAAAAAGATGTTTTCGATTTCAAAAAACGTTTAGGCTTTTCTAACATGAACATTGTAGCTATCTATATCAATGACAAAGAGTTTGGAATTCAGTTTCAGAAGGTAAGCTAAAACCATTGCTGACTTAAAAATAAACAATCAAGATAACCAATAATATCTATTTCATAGAATTCCTTAGATACTTTTCATGGCATAAAAACCAGATCTCTTTTAGCGGTTTATCGCGATTGACCATATAAAAATCACCAATTTTCATTATTTGAGTTTGTGAATCAGTTGATGATGCTACTAATTGTGAAGTCGACTTCAAATTATTCAAGTTGGAATTGCTATATTTTATATTAAATTTTGGAACTATTTTCTTGTCAGATTCAAATGGTTTCACCTTCAACAGATGCTTCAGGAAGTGAAAACAATCTTTTTTTTCGTTATGGTGAAAGTGAATGTAGCTTTAACTTTTAACACATACGTTCGGTTTCTTTTTCAAATAACTTCAACTTTGGGAAGATTCTATTCTACAGCAAAAAGAATAAACAATCAACAGCAGATATTTATGAACTATCATCATGATCATCAAATCTTACAACAAATAATTATGTACTACCATCATGAGCAAACGTTGAAGCTAATGAGAATGACGTGGCATCCAAGGATGCAAAACGTAATGATCAACATATATCGTCAAATATTCCAACGAGATGTGTGTGTGCATGTCGATATTCTATAGGTTGAGAATTAGATCGCACCCACATCCGCCTACAAAAACAATATTCTGAGTGGAAGATGATTGGTAGCTATTTCAAATAGTTTTGGGATGTGAATGTGTTCTCCTCACTCTCACCCACCTATATTCACACTCTTCGGTTTGACCGGCGTAAAAATATTTCCAGGACGGTAAAAACTGATGAGTTCGTAGAGTCTTTTTTATATGATAAAAATTATATAAAGGATAGAATTTTGTTCTGAATACCTAGAGAGAATAAATAGGAATCAGCCTAGAGACTGTTAAAATATCTTTCAAATCGATAGAAACCAATGGCAAGTGATCAGTTTGTTGAATCATTCTTAATAGGATAATAGGAATGTCTTCAAAAACATTCATGTTCCTTTTTTTACTCATTTTTTTTAAATCATCAAGAATAAATATAATGCTCTATTCGTTCATATCTGTTTCTTTTTCAAAGATGAATATACGAGATATCAATATATAGCGCCAAAACGTAGTTATATTCGCCTATGAACTGATTGCCACACTTCATATCTTGAATTTTCTCAGTCAATATTCACAGACAAAGTCAACATTTCTCTTTAAATATAAAAGATAATTCTTGAAACAACACCATTTGGTTATTTTAATAAGAGCATAAGGGATTGTTCTCAACACGTTTTATGAGAAAAAGATAGCATATGTATGATATGAGATATTTTTCCACCATTAAAAACCGGCTTGTGCAACTATTTCAACTAGTCCAGTTACCAGTCCGGGCTTATATTACAGCGACAGCCATGCCTCACATTTCTTATCAACAATAAAATCGCTTAGTCCATTCTGTGATATAAAGAATTAGTTTGATTCAACTTCTAGAAAGTGTGATTGGTATGGATGTGGCACTCTTCTTCACATATTTTTCATAACAGAATATATTTTGTCAAAGTCTATCATTGTAAGAGTGTAAAAATTGTTGTTGTTGTTGTTTGTAGCATGTCTTCTTCAACAAGTATCGAGTTGAAAGTTGTAATACGACATCTTCGTCATCAAGTTTAAATATTAGCAAGTGAATAAATTCGTTGATAGAACACTATTTTTGTTAAGCCTACAGAAAGAGCAATGAAAATGAATTTTTACTGTTCAGCCTGAAAATTTTGCCTCTTATAAGTTTGGAAAGCAGACGCTCGATTCCCAAAGATTAATTTATTTTCCAAATACTCGAAGGGTCTTGCTTGTTCAAGTCTACTGCATCATCGATTGAATGATACTTTTGATAATATTCGTATCGATGAAATAAATTGTCAGCTAATCCTTCAATGAAATTAAATTATTCTACCAAAAAAATCTCGTTAATGATGAAAAATTGACAGTTTAAAAAATGTTGATAAGAAAAAAATTATTATAAAAATTAGATGCCTCCACGCAGGATCGAACTACGGACCTCCAGTTTACAAGACTGGCGCTCTACCACTGAGCTATAGAGGCATGCTGACCTTCGTTTCTTCTTGTTTTTTTCATCTAATAGAGAGCAAATTAAGTTATTATCCTTTATAGTTTCATATTTCAAACATATAAAATTAGCTTTTTTCTATATCTTTTGATTTCTTGTGATCCGAACGAAGAATTTGATATACGAAGATAACGAAGAGTTTTCTACAACGCAATCATCTTCTTAATAAGTCTTTTTTAAAGTACAGTTCTAATGGTGTATTTATATATATATCATCAAATTCTGTTGCATATCATGAAAGAAAATTAAAATGAAAAAATATAAATTTGACACTTTTTTAAGAAATCCTCCTGCACCAAAATTCAAATGGTGTAAAACCAAATCAAAATCTAACCCAATTATCTATATACTGTTCAACAGCTCAGAGTTTATTTTCATAATAAATGTCATTTTTCTTTATATATTGAAGTTATGATGTGACTTATAGTAAGTTAGAAAAACAGTTCACCTTTTTTTATGATCCTAGTTGAAACAATATTTATGATTTCAATTTTGACATGCTAAAACTTTCAAATATACAGAATCGTAGATACTTTGCTGCTCTACAACATGATACAATTTCTTTTTTGAAACTTAGTAATACTTTACTGAGATGTATCAATATAAATATGACGTTGTTTCGAGCACAAAGAGACGTAGATCCTATAAAATGGTTATCCATCGTAGACTGTTCGAATAAGATTTAAGAAAAAAGCGAGCTGTTGATTTATTGTAAATCGACATCAAGTATAAATATCATAAAAGAAGTACACGAGAACAGATATGTAAACAGAATAAAGATTCTTGCTAGTATTCTAGAATTTTATGAAGTTTTTGAAGATGTTAAAGAAGCACCTTCCGCTCTTCCATTTTTTGTGTTGAAGATAAAATTAGGTTTCTCTACTACATGTCGATAAATGTCGCTATAATAAACAAAGAAAGTTTGCATAAATATATTATTATTTAATAGTCATGTCGTTGGACTGCACACTCTAACACAGCTTTTCTCCCCGTTCTCGACGGTGGAGAGTGCTCGTTGTGCGGCGATCACACTTGCCTAGTCTTTTTTATAGTGATCTAGACACAACAGTTCGTCTATGCACTCTCTGTAGGGTTCAATTACTTGGTTGGCATTTTTTTGTCTAACTTATAAATCATGTCATAACTTGAATATAACGAAGAATGATGTGTATTATGAAAATAAAAGGTATGGGTTGTTGAACAGAATACACATGATTGGGTTAGATTTTGACTTGGTTCTACACAATTTGAATTTTGACGTAGGAGGACCCCTTTAAAAAAGTGTCAAACTTATGATTTTTCCATTCTAACATTAGATACAGCACGTCTTTCTCTAAAAACCTACAAATATTCGATCCAGGGATTAAGCATCACTCTGAAACTTATAGTCACTTTTTCTTTACACAGATAATCATCGCTTATCAAGAAGAGAAAGACAATCATTAAAAACTTTCGATATTAATATTCAATTTAATTAAAGCTGAAAACATATTGTCTGTTTGTGGTAATTTATGCATAAATACAAATCGGCACCTTTCAATTAGAAAACACTTGACAAATGTGCATTATCGTTAATCGTCTACATAAAGAGATAATTCACACAACAAATTCTTGATAGCGTCAAAGATTTCTTTAGTTGACTCCCTGTGAATATCGATATAAAGATATGTAATTTGTTGTGTAAGGAAATCATGAAGAATGGAATCACTTTTAATTAAGCAAACTAAGATCATGCTTAATTCATGTGAGAAGTCTTGATTATTTTGTTAATTAAAGCGAACAAAACAAAATAGTACATCTGTTACACAGTAAAAAAAAAATTTTTCTTGAATTTTCTTCGAATCTCAACAATCATATCAAGCATTTAACTTCTATCTTTTTTTTTCACTAGAGCTTTAAGCAGATTGATAGATCGAAAAGTTTAAGGGAATATTTATATGTCAATGACTTACACTACTTCTATCTTCTTGTAAAAATGAATTTAAGTATTCTAGGTGAGAGATATTGACTGACTCATAAATATCTGCGCTTCTTACGAAATATGGTCCATAATATATGTAAGATAGTAATCTAAGACAAATATTTACTCTCTTTTATGTCAGTTGCCTATAAATGAAAACGTACATTTTATTCTTTCACAAATGGAAAACAGCTTTACCATGTTCTGCTACGCAACCTTTGCCATCATTTTTATTCTTATTACCGGCTCAAGTGGCTCATTGACAAGACTATCACCAAGTGAACCAAAACCTTGCTGTTTACCGAAACAACACAGTTCACAAATGACCATATCAACTGGCATGATATTGCCAGATGGTAAACCATATAGCTCATACGTAAGTCATTTCTATCAGAGATATTGGCGTCTCAACTATGACTACTTAACTGAATAGTCAACCTATAATTTTTCATACGATTCGGATCGTGGTTTAGTTGCTTTGAAAGGTGAAGCAACTTCACTACCAGATGGTCAAAAATCACATTGGTGGATCATTGAAAATATGAAAGATGGTCAAACTTATACAATAGATCAAGATTCAAAAAAATGTTATAAATCAATCATAACACTTAAACCGTTGTATTGTATACCAGGTATCTCATGCTTATTTTTCATGTTTTTTTCTATTCATGCCAATAAAAATATGATTTACTTTTATTCTGATATAGAGACAGCAGTGTATCAATACTCGTCTATGTATGGATATGGTGATAAACAAATTATTGGTGACACATGGCTTATAACAAAAGATGAAGCAATTATGTATTTTACAGTTAGTGGTGATGGTCAATGTATTCCATTGAATGGACATAATTACTCTCAGAACCCTGGTGAGTAACTCTATAATGTGAAAATATCGATAACTAATTTTCTCTTTGACTATTTTAGCCACTGTTAATTCAACGACAATAGCCAATTTCGTACCAAAAGTTCTTGATCCGAGTGCATTCGACATACCAGAGGAATGTAAAAATACTATTTAACATTTTGATTTCTTTAAATAATAAATGAACATTGACACTCGTCAACAGTTAATTTGTATGATAGAAATCTGTTCAATATTGAAATAAATGGCCATTTTACACCGAGCGCTATAGTGGACAATTAGAGTTGTGAACAGAATTAGCGTAAGAATTAAATTCTTGATTCTGAAGTCGAAGGCGAGGATCATATTAATAGATTCGTTTGATCCGAGCTTTCAAAGAAATATGTAGCTATTACAACATTTTTGAACCTTGCTGACGGGCCTTACCCAGCGACTGATGCATTACACTGCATACGTTGTTCACTATGTTGATACCTGTTTTTAAGAGAGCATAAAAAGTATATAGAATTAAAAAGAAATTGATATTCAATCTGTATTATTAAACAGAAGAAATATGAAATGTCTTCTAGCTGAAAAACAGTATAGTTTTTCATTGTTCAAAATAGTAGATCACCATTGTGGTTCACAACCCAAAATATTTAATACACTTAAAACCGGTTTCGTTCTCATGTCTAAGAGTAAATAGTTACAGAGGACACGATAAAAAAAAGTCATTTGATTAATTTTTATCCGAAATCAAATTGCTATTGAAATCTAATATCTAGGTATATCACTTGCTTCAAGCAATATCGATATGAAACACATGAGAACACGTCTCGCATTGTTTGTCATTGAGTGAATGGTATTTTTTTATAGGATATTAGCGCACGTAGAATGAATGCTATTGAGATTCTTACTTAATTCCATTGAGTTTTTCTATATATGTTAATGGTTATTTTAGCAATTTTATCTTACTTTAATGAATTATCGTTAAATGAAAGAATTCGAGCGTTTTGAAAATCAAATCATCTGGTTCAAAAGGCAGGGAATGATGATCTGTGGATTTTATTGAAGGTAAGTAAGGATATGAATGTTAAAAATATCCAAAGACTCCAGTATTCATATCTTTTTTTTTATAATAGTTGTTTATTCTTAAAATGATATTGCTGCAACCAAAAATAGACGGTTAATGGATTCTAAACACACATTGCTTCTCGTAAAACTGCTAGAAAATGTCATTAGATAATTTATTGATAGAGCCACTAGTTGAAGAGTGTAAAAAAATGAATGACTGACGATAAAAAGTGATTTCAACAGTATGGATAAGAGCTCTAAATTTCAATCTGTTCTCACAGTCATTCATACCCGCTATTTGGTTTTTCAATAATAGAAAAAAAATATCTGCATTGATATATCTTTTGTTTGTTGATTGGAGTCATATTTAAGAATAAATAATCAACCAAATGAATTTATAATAACAGGATAACGTAATAGTGAAGATGATAATATTGTTAAAACATCGTTCTAATTTTACAATTGATTCTTGTTTTTATTCATTTAATAAATATTCATCATTGAATTTCTCTTGAACACAGTATATTTCTTCTAACAGTTCTTTGGTCAATACCTACGTTGTCTATTGAATAAAAATTATTTATTTAAGAAATATACACTTTTATTTCAAATTATTATTGATAATTAAAGATTGTCAACTATTTAAACTCGACTATGCTTTTCCTCTTCTAAATTTTAACATGATCGATCTCTTCAATATGCGGGTTGATGAGGAAGTCTGATTCGATACTAGTGTACCCTATCTTTTTTCTGGATCCATTCGAAATGTAAGAAAATAGTCACAGTTATTTCTTTTCAGTTAGCTAATCTTAGAAGAGAGTGCAATAATGAAGCACTATTGTGAACAAACATGGAATGATATATTTTTCAACTTCGACGTAATCAAGATGAGAGATGCGACTGTCGAATTTTATTGGAAAAATCAATGGATTCGGTCAGTGTTAATAGGATCGTACAGATGATTTTAACACGAGATATTATATTTTTAAAGATAAAAAATAAAACATTTTCGTTGAAAAAAGTAATTTGAGTTTTTAACAAATAAATAAAAATATAAACTGTTATGAATAAGTTTCTTTTGATATTCTTCAACAAGTCGTATAAACATTAATTTAAGAAAAAGAATTATTGTTTATTAAGAATATTTGATTAGTGAATCAAATAAATTTAATTTATTACTTTATTTTAACTCTAAAGAAATGTTGTTTTTATTCTAAACAAAAACCTTGAATAGCCACATCAATCGAATTTGTAATTGTTTCATTTAAAGTTACAAGTAATTTTGTCAAAAAATAGTTTAATGTTTCCTTCAAATGGAACATTCTGAAAATGAATCCAAGAGAATTTTTTAATTTTATTATAGAAAGAGAAAAACTGGAACTTTAATACAAAAAAAGAGTTTTTCATTTTAATGTTATACTAATAATTTAATAGATTCATCTTTATTTTATTCAAAAAATAAAAGACTTTTTAATTCAGAAATAAAAAGAGACAGATAATTGCTTAATGATTGAATATGATAACATTTAAAAATAGACTATAGTTTTCGTTTAGTTTTGTAATGATTCTTCACATTTAGTTTTATGCTTTGGTAAGTGTTTTAACGTTGGAAAAATATATTTTTATAAATAATTCTATGGAAGCGGAATAAAATAATTTACTTTGTTTTTTGACAATATTTTAAAGCATTATTATTTGCAACTAAAATCATTAAACTTCGAAAATCTTTATTGTTGAACATGAGTTAATTGTTATAAAACTTCTTTAATGTGTTGCAATGATAATTGTTATTTAGCTATTCCACTAAAAAATGATCACCTTGATAAATTTGAAAATTTTCTAAATTTATTTGATAATCTTTCATTTCAAGAAATATCGATATTCATTAATGATTGAGATAATTATTCAATAGAAAGTGTTCAATAACTATTTCATTTATTTTAAAAATTTGCAAGCCTAATATTGAATTCTATATAAAAAATAACCTCGAAATAATTTGGATTAAACACATCTTTTTTTCTTTTTTACAAGAAAGTCACAGTGATGGGTGTTAGTTCAAAAAAGACCTTCATACAGTCACCTTCACGAGAGGATCATGACAAGTTTCAGTTTATGAAAATGTTGTTTTGACTTGCCATCTGTATTATTCTCAGCTATAAACAAGTTTCTTGAGACGAGTCAAGCTTAAACTATACAAATCATTTCTATATTTTTTTTCTATTTCTGATAGGTCAGTTATAGTTCACTTAAACTTTTTGCCTAATTTTACTTTCGCACGATATTTTTATATAATGTTTAGATGAAATCTAAATATTATGAAAATAGAAATTTTCAATGTCTTTAGTGTATAAAAGCACGATCAAATTGTTCAGTTGCAACAGTATTAATTAGAAGCGATGCTTTAATGTCGTATCAACGAACGAAGAATTTGAAGTATAATGTGTCTCGAAATATGATCAAAAGATGAAAACGAAAAAGTTAAGCGCTTTATCAAATATGATCATCTATTCTCTAGTTGTGGTTGATGGATACATACATTTTTACAATAAGAAAAGGTGATTATTTAGTTTGTTTTGTAATTACTTTATTTGATCAATATCATTAATGACAAACTCTTTACTGACTCGGAATTTTTTGTTTATTGATGAAATTTTTATCGATACACTTTTTTTTAGTTCATTACACTATTTAATGAACAAAAATATGATATTGATAATCATCAACCTTACACTAACTAAAAGAGATAATCAATTAGTCATTCGATTTGAAGTTTAATTAAAGAAAGATCTATTCAAGACAATTTTCATCAAGTAACATAAAACCAAATACTTTTTTTTGTGATTATTCTCATAAATGATTGAAGCAATCAATATGAAAAGTTAAAACCGAATGTGAATCCTCACTTCACTGCATCTACACCTACACTTTGTTTATATAATTCTTCTAGCTTTCTCTACAGTTTTTCATTTTGTTTGCCAGCTTCAACTGAGATAATTCAGCAGATAAAAACGTTGTTTTTTTCATCCACACTTTTCAAAGCACGCAAATGTATTGTGAGAGCTGCAGTAATAGAACGAGGATGGAAGTTTGCATTAATGTTAAAGATTTTTGATGATGGAAGTCTTCGTTTGAGTTTATATTTTGCTCATATAAAGATGATATAGTATAAAGAAAAAAATTCTAAAAAAGTTTCCTAATATTACCGCTTTGTTATTGGAAGTCAAGTTTTTCTTGAAATTATCTATTTGTGTAACCATTAAACGTTCTTCTTTGCGTATTTCAACAACAAAAAAAATTTTCATAAGTTGAATTTTTTTTAAATTAAAACTCATCTCATATATGGTCAATTATCATGTGAAAATCATTCATATCTGAGTTATCAATAAGAGATATAGGATTTTAATGTCTACCTGATTCTATGCATAATCGAAACACATGATACAACTACCATATACGTCTGAAAGTTGTTGATTTTTTGTTCAAAAGAAACAATGAAAACATCTAAAGAAAATTATTGATTGAAGGATAATTCTTCTCTGCATATACAGCATTAAATCAAATATGGCCGATGCTACTTCTGTAACGAACCATAGATCTGACGGTGTTGTAAAGAAATTCTCAATTCATGAGAATGTTTCGATATTGATATCTGAAAAAGAACAACATTTACACAAAATACAGTGAAGTTATTTTTGTACCATTGCATTTTGAAGAACATTTTCAGTTTAGTTAATGCCTAATTTTATTTTATGATGAAAATACTAATTCAATAATCAGTTTATATGAATCTTTTTTCATTAAAAGGATACATTAGGTTCTCATTGGTACTTTTTAATAGGGATCTTTTTATTCATCGTTGTTACTTTTTAATAAAGATAAATAAATAAATAAAAAAGCATCATATAACGTCATACAAATAATCTTCATGACAGCAATTGAAAATAAGCTCGGACAAATGTAATATGCTTATATCACATTGCCACATTCTTATTTCACGGCGCGACCTGATGGTTCATTCACTGATCCATTCGGGCAAGAAATTTTTAATTCAAAAACCATCAACTATTCTTTCAAATAATAATCGAAATGCGACATTTTCCAATCTTACAAATGGTGTCCATACTTTCTTGTGACAACAATTTTTGTTTCTTGGATTATTTTCTGTTTTCTTAAGTTCAAATAATCATATTTGATATATCAATTTTGTAATCGAGACACAATACTCGAAAATCTTCAACAGTTAGCACATTCATCAACTTGAAATTTCTTCGGCTTGCATAGGCATGAAAAAAATATAGATTTTCGAGTCATTGTGATTATGTCATGGTTCGTTTGTAATCATTGACATTAAAACATATTTCTTCATGCTTCTACTTCTATGATATTTTGTTTTGTCATTACTTGATTATTTGCGCATACTACAGGTAAATCTTTACATTGATGGAAAGGCGAAGGACAAGCAGTGATATAAGTGTCTCTTCAATTACTTACACTCAAATTAAAAAAGATATTTTATTCATTTCAATTCCAGAAACTTATATTTAATTTTAAAAGCTAATGAGTTGTTCGATTGCTATTTTATTGAACGAGACATCATATATCAAAGAAGAATGCCTCCGTTCAAATGATCTCATGCGATTTCAAGAAAATTATTCTTGTTTCAATAACATCGAGCTAATAATAATCGTCATTGGTATGTGTTTTTTTCAACTATTATCGTTTGATAGACTAAGAAATGAAAAACGAATAAGCGATCACTCTGCAAAATGATCACAAGTTCAGTTGCTCGAATAGAACGACGATATTGGTCTGATAGAACTGCTGTCTTTTGGCTGATCAACGACGAGTGAATATTATATGAATTAGTAAATTGCGGATGTGAGTGTATGAATATGATTCTTCTCTTCGTCCACGCTCACACCCTGCATTGAGCAAGAAAAAAAATTCGTATTGATGCATTTATTCCGGATTATTCAATACAAGTCATCAACGACATCTACCCATAATGCGTCGTTCTTTTTTTCTACAAGTTAGTTGTAGATACTTGATGCACCTATTGTGTTTGTCAACTGTATCATAAATAAATAGATGGTTGATTGAAAAAAAATACGGTCGCATGTACTTCACCTACACTTGCTATTTATTGATGCAAAAGAGAACAATTTTGTTTCTGACTGTTTGAGCTTCACAACACGCTGCAAAACCCTGGTAACCAGCGAGCACTTTATAGAACACTTTCATTCGAATGATTATTGCTGTGCAACACTCATTTAAATATTTGTTTTAGAATGGCGTCGATCTCCTAGAAAAATATTCATGTGCTTGTGCAACTGCTTTCAAAGAGAAAAGAGAAGGAGTGAGAGCGATAGCTTGTTTTTCTTTTTCGATAATAAAACTGCCCGACGAAGTAAGTTACCTAAAGATAAGAATAAAAAGCGTCAAGTCTGATTGATAAAGTTCGAGGACTCCTACTATTTTGCGTCGGTAAAATTCAGACTGACAATTGTTTTGGAATAAACAGATTTGAGAGAATATGTTGGCATCTAATTAGTCTAAAAATACTGTCGCCTTGAAGTGTACATATCTTGACTGTTTTATATGTTCGAACAGTAATTTAATGAGAGTTCATAGCAACCAATAAAAAATCTATTTGGTAACTTCCTGGATTAATAGTGACGGCTTATATGTATCTCATCTCTTTACTGAATATGTGGTAGATAAAAAAATCCATATGGACGTATGAAAATTTCAGAGCTTTCAGAGTTGAACGATGATAATCACTTTGACATAACTGCATCGAGGAAGTTTGTTAGTATCAGAAAACACAATTCATATATTGAATAAAGGAGATGATCATTCGTGTTTAGGCCTAGGACAATTCCATATCAGTTTCGATCTTGAGAACTGTTCAAACAGTTATTTGATAGGAACTAATCTGTTCAACCAGTTCTTTGATAGGAACTGACCTGTATCTATTAGTTATTTGATAGGAATTGGTCTGTTCAGCCAGTTCTTTTATAGGAGCTGATCTGTAACTACCAGTTCTTCGAGGGAAAAAACGGAGATTTTTGTGTCCAAAATCTCTAAAATATTTCGGAATCTTTTGCAATGTTTCGGAATCCTTTAGATTGTTTTGGAATCTTTTGAAACCTTAAAAAAATGCACGTTACCATTAGAAGTGTACAGTTCACGCTCATGAGCCGTTGATTTGAATGTCAGCGCTTCTACTGTACTTCGAATATGCGAGTCACCTATAAGACTCGATCTATTTTCGCTTCTGTTCATTAGAGCTGTACAGTTCAACCGCGTGGCTCCTCATTAGCCGGAACCGTACATTCCCACTGTCGACTGATCAGATTCGAGGGAGCTGTTTCTCAAATATTCTAAGGACAAAACATACGGTTGTTCGGACCGTATGAAAGAGGAGCCCAGATAACCCTAAGATTGACCCGAACAACCCCGCGTTTTGTCCTGATAATAGTGAAGAAAAGCCCAAATAAAATCTGATTGATTGATCATCGACCAATCAGATTTGAGGACGCTGGTTCTTATCTATTGTAAGGAAAAACATAAGGTTGTTCCGGCCACGCTTAGGGTTACCCGAGGTGCTCTTTCATATAACCCGAACAACCTTATGTTTTGTTCTTACAATAACGACGAACCAGCGTCCTCGAATCTGATTGATCGATTCTCAACCAATCAGATTTTAGTACGGTTTTTCTTCACTATTATCAGGACAAAACGTAGGATTGTTCGGACCAATCCTAGGGTTATCTGGGCTCTTTCTTCATATGGATTAAACAGGATGTTGGTGTCGATGAGTGTGGGTGTGGGTGTGAATGCGGATGTGGATGCGGGTGTGGATGCGGATGTGGGTGTGGATGCGGATGTGGGTGTGGATGCGGATGTGGGTGTGGGTGCGAATGTGGGTGTGGATGTGGATGCGGGTGTGGATGTGGGTGTCAGTATCAATGTTCTCTTCATTTGCATTCACCCACACTCCACATCCTCACAGTCACACTCGAACCCATACCTACACGCACACCAGCACCCAAACCGCACGCTCACACCCTAACAGTAGCCAGTTCTTGAAAAATAACTGGTCACAATAACCAGTTCTCGAAAAAGAACTGGCCACAATAACCAATTCTTGAAAAAGAACTGGCCACTTTACCCAGTTCTTGAGAAAGAACTGGTCACAGTAGTCAGTTCTTTTTAGAGAACTGATCACGTTACCCAACTCTTGAAAAAGAACTGCCGGGTGCATACAGTTCTCGTAAAAGAATTGGTCACTTTAACCAGTTCTCGAAAAAGAACTGATCACTATACCCAGTTCTTGGAAAATATACAGTTCATAGAACTGGAAGCTGTCCTAGGCCTATTCGTGTTCTGAAATACTAATGTGTTTTGTCAATTCTAATTATAATAAAACGATTGTCAGTTTAAGCTCTTCGTAGTTTGAAATTTTTATACTGCCAAAAGCCATTTGTATAAAAGTGGATAGAAGATTGATGAAAAGGTCAAAGTACGGTTACTTCTCTTATCTGAAGCAGAACTGCATAAAACTTTTCGTGCATCCTCTGACTATCTAAGAAAGATCGATGTCTATTTTTGCTTCTTTCCTAAGCATTTTTCCACTTATAATTAAAAACAGAACAAAAATGGTCGATAGCATTGGCAGTCAATGCATTTATTGTACTACTGTTGTTCTTCGCTATTATAGACAAAGAACTACACGTTCTCATGCATCCAATGCAATCAAACAAGATTAGATAGAGTAGCAGTAGTCAAACTAAATAACTAATTGAAGACGTGGCTTGTATATATTAGATAAACATAGAGTAACAAGTAACTATTTTGTATACCTAATATATGTTTCGACACTTTTCGAAGTATGTATCTATGTATATCTAGACTGTCTACGCATGTGCTTCTAATATTTATATATCATCCAAGATTATGAAATGGAAGGATGAAATGGAATGATTGATAGCTCTTTTTCTTATTCTGGTTGCATTGATTGCATTTCTCTTTATTTTATTTGTAAAAACAATAGCAATGGTAAAATGAACATACAGAGTTATGTTTTTGACGTAACGAATGAGAGTTGCTGTTCAGTGATCTTACTAAACGTTTGCTTCTATTCATCGTATTATCATTTCTACTCTAGATCTATTGAGACATTATTTCACGATTCAAATTCCATCATTATGTCGTGGATTGTGGAGCAAAGTGACAACACATCTGCTGTTCATGTAAATGGCAACACTATAACATGTACGAAAGATGGTTACTATGATAGTCCAATCAATATTATGTATAATGATCCAGCTGATCATAATGGACAATACTTTTGGGAACTGAAATTTATCGAATCAGCGACAGAAGGTGGCAGCTCAGCAGTCGGTTTGACAACTAAACAAAGCTTTCAACCAGGCTATAAGATGAAAGCTATGAAATATTTAGGTGATTGAGAGTAATTTTCATACTGCATAGTTTAACTTCAAAAACGAAGTCTAGCGGAGAGATACAGATAATGTAGCTATTTTTCTTTTATACATTGATATGAACTCGTTTACATCAAACAGGAGAAAGTAGCGGAAAACAACTCATTCCAGAGAGGCTTCGCGAATTGAATGAATATAAACATTTACTTCAGTTCGACGTATTTAAAAAAAACCTTTAGTGATTCTATTGGTGATTTTTACACTATTAATGTTGTTCTAGGAAATCTATCGGATGGCAGTGGTCTTCTAGTACAGTCTTTTGGTAATCAAATTAAACAAGGCGATAAAGTTCACATATTATTAGAATTGACTGACTCAGACATGAAAATGTACTTATTTCACAATGAACGATCATTAGGTCTGGCATTTCATGTACAATCACCATATCCGAAACCATTGTATCCAGGTAAATAAGATTTCTGGCAATTTGCTCATATTCTATTATATTTATTTAGTCGTGAGTTTCAGCGGCAATGGTAAAGTAACAATCACTCGTTCCGATCAAAAACATGGTTCACTAGAACGTGCATCATCACAATATAATAGTGTAGAAGGCAAATGGAAAGTCCTTGATTTTCCTCAACATCCTGAATGTATCGGTTGTGAGTTCAAAGTACAACGCCATGAACACATTGAAAATATGTACGTCCTTTTTGCAAATGTTGTCAACATGTTACATTGTAATTTGGAGCACAATCCTACGACTAATGAATGGAAATCTGCTGATGTTGTGTCAACACTCATGGCTGGTCCATCGGAACTAATGAAAGAAGAACAGGTGATTAGTAATTTTCTATCCGAAATACAAAATGTACATGTAGAAGATCAGCAAATTTTAATCATGCGATCAAAGAATGGAGTTGAAATTAAATTGGAACGTTGTACAGAATGGGCACCATCTCCTGTGACAGAGAACATATT
This sequence comes from Rotaria sp. Silwood1, assembly GCA_905250075.1. Classification (NCBI taxonomy): domain Eukaryota; kingdom Metazoa; phylum Rotifera; class Eurotatoria; order Philodinida; family Philodinidae; genus Rotaria; species Rotaria sp. Silwood1. Next base: position 135,901 of record CAJNOP010000430.1, read on the forward strand.
CACTTAATTGGTATTTGAAGAACCACAATTACAAATGGTTAATTTTTACATTAAACTCATAAATATAGTACTTTTATAGCGTCTTAATAATTTACGTACTCTGTAGAAATTTTGAATCAGCCTTCAACTGTTTGATTTGCTTAGAAAAAAGAAATATTGCTTGTACTAAAGAAAAAATAGGAGAAAGTTACCACATATATCTTCTAATTAGTTATCAATAAATTCCATGATCGAACAAAATATGTATTCAATAAGAGTCTAGAAAACTAAATGTGGCTGTGGATGAAGAATCGATGTACGCCTACACACTACGCAAATATGAATTTGAGTATACCCTGCGTTGAGATGTTGTTGAATTAATGGCAAATAATAGGAGTTGATAACATTTAGATTACAATCTCATTCTTAACTCTGTCTAACACTCTTATGCATAGTCAACTTCAGATAGTTATAATCATTTATTTTGAGAAGTTTTACGATGTTAAAATAGTCAGAACATGTGTGGGTGTGTCATATATTAACGTAAAAAAAAATTTTATCGTCTTCGTAGAAGTGAAGTTTATAGGTACAAAGTTGCTTTTTTGACAATTAATCACTGTGCTATATACTAGATAAGACTATATTGTTTCTATTATAAAAAGAGTGGGATTGATTCTTATGCTCTCACGTATAGCAACTTCGTTCGTATTTATCAGGATTTATTGCAGCATGTATAATTTATGATTGACCATTAAAAAAATGTTTTCAAGTCATAAATTCGTCTTATGTCTACAAAAGATAATCAAGTGTCGTTGGTATATATAAATATGCGATAAACACAACGCAATTGAGGCTTCAAACATGAAAACCTTGCTTTTCGTTCTTTTCATTTTATTCTCTGCTCCTATTAATGGTCAACTGTGCCGTGGAAGATTTAACACATCCATTACCGGTAACTGTTCATCAGTTGACGACTGTCAAGGAACTTTATTAGATGGTACTTCTTGTGAACTGAAACGTTGCTGTGTTTTTGAACGACCACAGACAATAGGACAATCATGTTTGAATCAAGGCCATTTAGCTTCTCTATTCAATACATCTCGTGAAAGGTTCATTCAGAAAGTTCTCAGCAGAGGAATATATGAAGCCGGTATTTGTTCTAATTGTCAAGCAAAAGCAGCATTTTTAGCAATAGCAGCCACTATGACGAACAATTTTGAAAATGACGAAGCAACAGGCAATGATGCACAATTTGCTGGTGATGATCGTAAATATGGAAATATCCAAGCAGGTGATGGATCACGATTTCGTCAACGAGGACTATTTGGTCTTCGGGGAAGAACTTTGTACCAACGATTGGAAACATTGTTGCCACAATACAATACTTTAACAAATCCCGAATTGGCAGCCATAACAGAAAATGCAGGTATCATTGCTGCTCAACTTTGGAAAAATCCAAACTTGTTCGACGGTAAGATTCTTGTTGTGTTGTTGATTAGCTATATAAATATTTACAAACAGTTAGAAATTATCACTCTAGTTACTATTAATAAATAGAAGACATCGGAACAATTGCAACAATCTTTAATAGGAATTCGAATTACAGGTTTTGCCGACTCATCATATGAACACAATGTCTTTTTTTTATTGATGTGTGCATCAAACAGTTAACCAGATGAAATGTCAAGCATATTTAAAACTGTATTCATTTAGCTTAGATATAAAACCATATCTATTGGTGATAAGCACAGCCATGTAAGCTAGTTGTCATATAAGAAATCCTTGATTGATAGGTGCGACAATTACACACTTTGCAAGCACAACAATGAGCATTAGGATAGAAAAGAATAAAGTCTTCAAGGTTTCCACAATATCGTGCGTTCTCGATGTTTAAGTGTATTGATTAATATTCATATTGAATGTGAAAAATCAAGTAAGGCTATGACAAAGTTTCCTACAGTGCTTCTTTCTATGTCATAATTTTTACTTCTTTTCTTCTCTTAGAAACTTTTTCTGTAATCGACTGTGTGAAAATCCGGTAAGATCATTTGTATATGACATTCGATAGAGGATATTGAAAAGGGAAGGATGTCAGGAGTAAAAGACTGGAATCGAAAAATTCCACTTTTTTAACCTAGCAATGGAGGATAATGAGATACCCTTAATCACTAATAGAAAAAATGTTTTCAATTGGAATGACAACTAGACCTCGATCTGCAGCTATCTAAAAGATAACTTATATTGACTTTTCTATCTGCTATTTCTTTGAAAAACAATACTCAACTAATGGATGCAAACAGCTTCGAACAATGTCATATACTTAGGTCATTGTACAGCATCTGTATATAGGCGAAAAATCGATGAAGAGATTTACGATAAATACAGACAAAGCAAATCTTCATAATAACATACGCAAAATAAATATTAATATGAAGAAAAAAAAGAAGAAACTTAAATTAAATAAAGCCTTTTCTTTATAATTGGTTTCATTTTTTACCTTCTACTTTTCTTGACAACTCTGTTTTCTATAATTCTGAACAAGGTTTTGAGAGATGCTAGAAACTACACTGCTATTGAAGTCGCTAATTCGATGAATTCTATTTCATTATAGAAAAACCATTAACAAATTATGCTGATGGTACATTTTTTGGATTTTCGATGGTATGGTATGTACTTATTTAATTCTCCAGTCTTATTGTTGCATTTTGATTTGTCTTCATTTTAAAAGGTTTAAATTAACCGGAAGTATTGAAAAGTTAGCTCATGCCACCAAACAATATTCGAAATTTTTACGACGACTACAATGTGGTGGTGATGTGTATCCAGGTCAAGGAGTTAACTGTACATATAATGCTACGCATCAAGGTGTTTGTTCACCAGATTGTATTAAAGGTCTTGAAGATTCCGGTGAATATTGTGGGTGTGTTGGTGGAAGGGGTCCTCAGTGTCCGAATAGTCCAGTTCATGTTCGGTGTTGCTTAGATACTTGTTCACAAGAGCTGAAAATGGATCTGGGATTAGTTCTCGATGCTAGTGGTAGTATCGGTTCAGGGAATTATGAATTGCAACGAAATTTTGTCAAAGATTTACTTCGTCGAGTTAATGTTGGTAGAAATAAAACTCATGTTGGCATTGTAAATTATTCGACGAGAAATGAAACTTTGACATGGTTAGATCGAGATTATACCCTCCAACAAAAAATACAAGCAGTTGAGAGAGCAACTTACTTTGGACAAGGTACAAGCACGGCTAATGCTCTTCGGCAAATAAATAAGGTTTTCTCATCTGACCGTGGTCTTCGAGAACCGGAATATGGTGCTACACAAGTCATCTTTGTAATAACTGATGGAGCAAGTGATAATCGAAATGCTACTATAGAAGCTGCTAAAATTTTAAAAGACAAAGATATTCATATAGTCAGTGTCGGAGTCGGAAATGATTCAAATCTTGATCTCATCGAATTGCACGCTATTTGTACACCACCCGAAACCGATAATTATTTTGCAATTTCAGATTTTGCAGCTCTTGATCGCAAATTAAATCAATTTACATCGAAAACCTGTTCAGAGCCTGCTCCTCTTCCAACAAACACTACCGTCACTGGTGAAGTTGGAAAAGATAAATACAAATTTTTAAAAATTAAAATTGAAATAGTTGGTAACAAAATTAAAATTACTATTACATTGTTTAATGGCAAAGTACTTGCATTCTACTCGTTCAATAATCGAAATCCGAAAGATCCCAACGATTTCAATCTTTATGAAACAAAGACAAGCAATGTCTTTGGAAGATTTTTTCCATTATCCAATTCATATTCAAAGGAAACACGAGCTTCCAGTAATGAAATGACATTGGTCATTGATAAACCTGATACAAATCCGGAGTTTGTCTATGTCGGTATTAAAGGCGTCGAAGATGATAACAAATTCGAAGTGAAATTTGATGATTGTCAATTTGTAACATGCAATACCTGCACGTTATTGTCAAGGATGAATTTTTTCACCATGATCTTGTTAATCATCGTCACTTTGATGTTCTATTAAAAAACTATCGGCTAGAAATGATTCATTTGACTCACTGAAAGTTCATATTTGAACACGCTTAGTTTCAATGAAGCTATCATAATCAAACATTGAATAAATTTGAGCTTTAATTATAGAAGAAGTTTTTTTTTTTTTTTCTAGGGTGGATCTGGGGTGAGTTGTGGGTATGAGAGTATGGATGAAGGCGTTAAATATGTATCTATACTTACATCTACCGACATCCAAACGCTTAGAGTTGCCTTCAATATGAACGATGTAGGATCTTTTGTTCACATCAAAATTTCATTTAAAACATGTCATAGCTGGCATCAAATAAATAATTTACCTTCTGTGCGTTTGTTCATTAATGTTGAGAGATTTTCAGTTTTTTCTCTTCGAATAGAATTAGGTGGGAGCCACTAGACAATCATGAGAATTTTCCCTTTGTTGACCATAAAAATGTACTGTTCCGATTTAGATTTGTTTGATTCTTAAAGTATCTTCAAGTATTCTCTATTAGATGCCATATAAGCAAGAAGTTTTCGTTGTTGTTCAGACTCAGGAAAAAATTTCAATTTTCGAGATTCTGATTTAAAAATATACATGCTTTAAAGCTTTTTACCACTATAAACGTTCTATAATGAACCAGTAAATTGCATGATCTAAATATCTTTCTGAGATCAACATTACATCTCTTTGATAGATGAATAACTATAATTGTTGATAACTCAGCATAAAAACATAAAATATGACTTATCAATAAAACGGCACTCTAAACTATTTTGCATTTTTCTCACAATTATCATTTTATCAAAAAAAAATCTAATAATGCAGTATTTTCGCACAGATAATATATCCGATCAGGCTGAATTATTGTCTATAGATATTACATACAAATCTGTAGACCCTTTTCCTCCGTTAATTAATGATAGATTTTACAAATTTTGACCAACGTGAAAAAGATATTTTTTCACAACACATTTCGTATTTTTAAATGAAGAACATCAACTTAAGTGTGGTGAAGTTAACTTTTTTCTCTATTTTGACATGGTTCGTTGTCATTTTCAATGGTAGTCAGAATTTTCTTCAGACTAACATAATTCAGTAAGACAAATAACCGTAAACATTTGTTGAAATTTTAGCAAAAATAAAATCATGAAAAACGCACATGTTTACGTAATCACAATGGCTTGAAGTTTCCTTACGTAAATATACTTGTTCAAAACTTGAATATGTTTGACTTCTGAGTTGAATAAATTGTTGGAGCGAACTAAGACTATAAATAGGTGTTTTTTCTCTAATAATTTATTGAGCTCGAAAATCAAACTTCTAATGAAAAATGAAACTGTATGATACAAACTATTCTAACTGCAAGAATCTCATCTAACCATAGGATGTTGTGTGAAAGTAGCATATATAAAACGTATTTGATAAGTTTCGGGTCTATTTGGACTTTCTTTTGTATTTCTCGAATATTCCAAGCTGAACAAGCATTGAGAATACATTTCCAAGACTAAGTATAAGCAATTATCTCAATTTAATTCACTAAACTACGGTTATTAGTAAAAAGGTACATGATTTAAAAACATTTATCAAAATATAAAAAGAATTCTAACTGATGCATTTTATATAGTCGGATACTCAACAAGGTACAGATGTCAGTTATCAAATACTTAAGACAAAAAGTATAATGTGAAAGAATAAAAGTACCAATCTGATGAAATTATTTGAAGATAATCTTGAATAATAATATAGATAGTGCTTTTATGTATATATATATATCACATTAATCTCTGTTCAACTTTAGGTACTAGAATAATATAAAAAATCGAAATGGATTCGAAACAAGGAGAGCGAAGAAGGCTATTTTGTGTCCTCACTTTAGAGTTGATATCTTTTCATCAGGTTTTAATAGGGGTCGTTCCTGATCACTTTTTTCAAATTTATTATCTGGAATACAACATTGATGGTTTTTGTGCACCTCGGGTCTTCCACAGATATCAAAGAAAAACAAATTATTACTTTTAATTCATGAATTAAAACCAGATGTGATTCTAGTTTCATGGATGCTGATTACGAATATCACCATAAGAGATCTCAAAACTTTTTTATTTCATAAAAATTTCTAATTACTCTGTGGATATCATTTGTCATTGTTAAAACCATCATAGAATATTTATTTATTAAAATTTAGTTAGAACATATCTTTTCTAACTCTGAATTTCGAGTTATCTACGAATCTGAATTTTTTATGTCGAGAAAATACAATTGTTGAAAAAAAACGACAATATCTGGGCAGAGATTGATCCTTTTTTTTTATTATGTAAACTTTTGTGTCAGTAGCTTTTCAAGTGTCATCAGTTGGTAACCTCCAAAGTAAGGAAAACAGTGTGAAGCAAGGACAAAAATTCGAAATTCGGACGAAATGAGCTTCTTTTCATTGTTTATCTACATATGCATTATTTTCAGCAGGAAGCTAAGTTTACTGCAACGTAAAATTTGAAGGTATGTATCTCTCTTGTAGAGTTCTATCGATCAATAGTTTGTAAACGATAGAAAAAAGCACAATGCGATGAAAATTCGAAGTATAGCCAAATTGACCTTTTGTCTGTTGATTTAAGCTATAATTACATGATTTTCAAGATGAAGGTGGTCCTGTTACTATACCATAACTTGAAACAAACTCTCAACAGAGGTCAGGCAAATACAACCTATAAAAATATGTTTTTTAATTTCAAGATCGTTATATTGAATATATATTTTTCTTTGCTTGCCGAAGTGGAAAATATTATTTTGAATACGTTCTACAACTCTCTTATGACTAATTCATCGCAAACAAAGATGAATATACATGTGATTGGTGCTGTGTTACTAGATGAAAACATCAATCACATTTCTTAATTGACTTCTAATGTGCATAGCGTGCATTAGACCTTTATCGAAATCGAAGGATGCAGCTAGAAGCATAAAAACTTAAATATCATCTTAATATATAGAAAAATGATGTAACAGAAAAATAGGAAATCGTTACATATCAATCGATTCAATTCAATCAATAGAATTTCTTTTTTGTTTATGAAGTGCTTCATACTTGTAGTTATTTTTTCGTTGTATTATTGCTAGGCTGACTTTTTTCTTTCAAAAATACTAAACAGTCATATATAATATTCTAGATTTATTCTTTATTAATTTTGATCATTTAATCATCCACAACTTTAGCCACTTATTCATGTAAAACCAGGAAACCAATACCTATTAATGTTAAAATGCTTTTTTAAAGAGTCTTGCCTGACAGAAAAAAGATATATAATTTTGTCTTTGAGCCGTTTAATTTGATGGAAAAACCTTTGTGTCATTTGTAGATTATTGAATGTTTTTGCGGTTAAATTGCTACGGTTTGTCTATCATCTTTGTTTTATAAGTTTGGTTTACAATAAGAAGTAAAAAAATGAAGATTGTGCATTATGGTTTAGTATGATTCAATTTATATTTACTTTGGATAGCTATTAATAAATGACACTATCGATTGAATACTTGTTCATCTGAACTAATTTCATCGCATACCCAAAAAAAAAAAATCATCATGCAATTTTCCTTCCAAAAGTAAAAATAATTAAGTGGAATTTATTTTTATTAGTTTTTATCATAGACTAAAAAAGGTAAGCAAATCAAAAGTATCTAAGTTTATAGAATGTTGATTGATATATTTTTGTCTAACTTGATTGAACTACAAAAAGAATTATTATTATCTTTGCGGAAAATATTATCTTGTTTAAAACCATTTTTACATACACTTTCAAACACAAAAAAAAATGTTATCATTATTAACAGTACTAATTTATCCATGCTTGAAATTTCAGATGTCAAAGCATTTAAAATATTCTTATATTGACTCGAGCATCAAGAGTATTTAGTTAGTTCATCTGAAATCTGCTGACTGGATGCGGCTGTTTGTGAGAATCTTCTCGCCACGCACACTAAAACGCATACTTACATACACATGCTATATTCCATCATCGATCCATCAAGTTATAGCAGTTTTATATGATTATTTGCATAATAAACTTCGATGGATATGGAAACTTGGAACAAGTTACAGATGGTGTTTGGTAAGAAACGTTATAGTTATTTTGCACTCATGTAAAATAGTATAACTAGAATATTCTCCATCGAGCACAGCGCAAAAACTCGAGATAAGAATAAACGATATCTCTTATCTTTTTTACTTTTCATAGAACGAGCAGTTGCAGCAAGTTAGACATTCAATTTTGTTAACATTTTTGTAAAAAGAAAGCGAGCAATTATATTTTGAAACAACTGCTACTATTCTTAGAACTGATTAAGAGTAAGTTGCAATTATTTTCATATATGAAATTTCTAGAAAATGACTATAGAAAAAATAAGAAGTCAATGAACGTAGTGATGAAAGTTTCATTTAGTCCATAGCATTCATTTGTCTCTCTTCTAATGTCTCACATTTCCTTATATAACCATCAGTGGACAAAACGGGCATGCATAAGTGATAGACAAAATAAGGAAGAAGTTAAACAAACACAACATGAAAGAATATCTCAAAGTCAAAAGTCAGTCGCTTGGATCTAACCGAAAACATGTAATAAGAATAAAATAATGATAATCTGTAACAGTATGCAACTTTCATCATAATGACCTTTTGAAAGTTGTATTTTTCTCACTTCCAAACTATTTGCTCAAATAAAAAAAAGACGATGCTCTTAATGATAACAAATTTCTCAAGTTTGCTCTCTGTCAGATACGGTGCAATCTAGTATATGAAAGCAGAGTTATTCTTCATAGCTATAAAAGCTCTTTCTTTGTCATTCATTTATTCAGTAAAAATTTCAAGTAAAACTTAATTCCACAGGAGATAAGCTCATAGTTCTGCATATTACTAATAGAAAACTGATTCTGAATCCATAAAATCTTGGGTAGTCTTTGTCAGTATCATGATTTGACTATTGTCTCGCAATGTAATATCGTCAAGATAAACAAAGTCATATAGTCAATATATGTCTTTAGATGTTATTGTTCCTGCTTGTATTGACCTTCTCACAATCCGAAGTCTGGTCAATTGCATTTGAACCATGTAGTCTAAGAACACAGAGTCTTTATGAACCGCTCGGAATCGATGCTAAAATACCACTACTCAGCTGGCGATTACAAAGTTCGAAAATAATTCGCGATACAAGTCAAGTGGCTTATCAGATTCGAGCTGCTCATCATGAGAAAGATCTCGACATCAATCCGTTGTGGAATTCTGGGAAGATTTCATCTGATTCTACAATGATAGCCTGGGAAGGACCAATACTAAGATCTAGAGAAAGAATTCTTTGGCAAGTGCGACTTTGGGACAATGATGGTAAGACGTCGGGATGGAGCGAGATTGCATCGTTTGAAATGGGACTTCTGGATGCACACGACTGGGATCCGGCAGTTTGGATTGAAAACAAGGATTATGCAACTGGCAACACATCTCTTCCTTACTTTGTTAAGCGCTTCAGAATCTCAAGCGCAGTATCAAGTGCACGACTATGGATTATAGGATTGGGTCAGTTTGTCGCAACAGTGAATGGTCAAGCAGTGACAAACAGTGTTCTTAACCCTGGTTATTTCGATTGGAATAAGACCATTGAATATTCAACTTATAATGTTACAGCCACTGTGAAAGATGGTGACAATGTTCTGGGCGTAGCTCTAGGAAAAGGAATTTATAGAGCTGAAAAACCACTTGGTGGACGCTACTATAAGTTTCTTACAACACCACATCCAATGAAGTTGATTGCACAACTACAGTTAAACTATACCAATGGAAGTTATCAATATATTGTGTCGGATTCTAGCTGGCTAACTACTGTTACAGGTCCTTTGCTTGAATCTAGCTGGTACGGTGGTGAGGAATATGATGCAAGAAAAGAACTCCTTGGCTGGGATACACCAACATACGATCACTCGACATGGAAGATGGCAGATATTTCGAGCATACCAAATCCTAATGCTACCTATCGAGCTCGGGAATCTCCTTCCATCCAATCAGTTGAAGAAATTACCGCAATCTCTGTTACAGATCAAGGTAATGGTACGTATATTTTCGATTTTGGAGTCAATCATGCAGGTTGGCCAAAGGTAAGTATGAGAGGTGCACGTGGAACAACTGTTACTATGAGACCAGCTGAGTTGCTCAACTCGAATGGAACTATCAATCAAGTGACTGAGGGAACTCCAATTTATGATCGGTATACTTTTTCTGGTAAAGGCATCGAGACCTATGTTCCAACCTTTAGGTAAGCTCAAACAGTTTATTTTGAAAAGATTCAATGAATAATTTTCGTAGATATCATGGTTTTCGATATTTACAAGTTGAAAACTTAACCTATGCACCACAAGTCAACGATTTCAAAAGCTATACATTGCGTATTAACAACGATGTGACCGGTACGTTCAACAGTTCTATTGAAATTTTGAATAGTATTCACCGAATTGTCAACCGAGCCGTACAAAGTAATATGTTCTCTGTATTCACTGACTGTCCGCATCGGGAAAAACTTGGTTGGCTTGAAGAAACTCATCTCGTCTTTCCCGCAATTGAGCGTTTTTTCGATGTCCAAGCCCATGGTCGCTCAGTCGTTCGCCGCATAGCTGAAGCACAGCTGAGCAATGGAATGGTTCCCACAACTGCACCTGAATATCCAATTTTTAGCGGTGCCTTCCGAGATGAGCCTAATTGGGGAAACAGCATTATTCTCCTACCATTGTATCTTTACCAATCTTATGGAGAGAGAGCTTTACTAGAAGAATTTTATTCAAATATGGTGTCATGGGTTGATTATTTAACGTCCAAAGCGGAAAATAATATTGTATCATACGGCCTTGGTGACTGGTATGCCATCGATCAGTCAACACCTGTTGGTGTCACCGGAACATATGGATATTGGCTGTCCGCTAATGGACTTGCAAAGATTGCTAATGCTTTGAATAAAACTGATGATGCTCAGAAATATTCAGATTTAGCATCACAGATCTCGTCTGCCTTTCATAGGACCTATTTCAATGGGACTGCTCATACCTACGCCACAGGAAGTCAAGCCGCTGATGTATTTGCATTAGAAATGGGTGCAGTCCCTATCACAGAACAACAAAATGTTATTCAACATCTGATAAATGACATTCGTCAGCGTAGGAACCATACTTCTGCTGGAGAAGTTTCTCTGCCATCCTGGTTTCGAATGCTGAGCTTCTATGGCCATGATGATGTAATCTATGACTTCCTCTCACGTACAGACAGCCCGAGCTATGGTTATGCAATTATTCACGGTGCAACATCTCTTACTGAAGATTGGGATGGTCCTGCTCCAGCTAGAGGCCAGTCATTGAGCAGTCAAAATCATTTTATGTTTGGTGCAGTAGACGAATGGTTGATGCGTTCTCTTGCCGGCATACAACAAGCTGCTAACTCTATAGACTATCGGGTCTTAAATATTAAGCCTGCCATTGTTGGAAATATTAGCCATGTCGAAGTAACTTATAGAACCACCAGAGGATGGATTGAGACTCAATGGAATCGAGTTGGAGCAGCTTTCACATTGAAAGCTATACTTCCATATGGATCGATTGCAAATGTTTATGTACCGGGAACGAACGCGACATCAGATTATGGTACGCTGGTTCAAATTAGAAAGAGAGAAGCAGTGACAGTATTCAAAATCGGAAGCGGGAGTTATACATTTAAATCGATTATTGGTGTAAATACAAAACGAAACTAAATATATGTGATTATCTAATAGTTTACAAAAAACTGATACCCATGTCAAAATAGAATATAGACGAAATAAATGAGAATGATTTTGATCATCGAAATATCTTCAGAAATGATTTGTATCTCTCAAGAGAATTTCTACTTGCTAATAGTATCAAGAGCGTTGAAAAGATCATCGCGTGAATAAGGGTGATAGTTTTCCTCTCAACCACAATCACACTTACACATACAGTCACCCACACCCACACTCTCAAAAGTTGTTTTTTACTGCGTAACAGTTGAAGCGAGGCGGTTTTTTAATTCTGAGAAATATCGATTCGATCACTATGATACTTCAAACTCGTTGCTACCATGATGTTTCAGGTTCAATTTCTTAAAAGAAATTTTAGAAATGAATTGGTAGAAAAAGATATCTGCATCGTTCTCAGTGAAGGTTTTAGCGTACTTTTTTGAACAAGTCATCAAATTATATACAAAAGTTCGATGATGCACACATATGAACGGTATGAAAAATTTCGTAGACTTTACAAATATTTCTATGAACTGTCAGAAAATGTGCATACTTCTAAAAAATTTTTAAAAATCTTTCTAATATGTATAGCAATGTATAATAAGTTATTTCTAATTAGATATCTAGTAGGGAAGCGCATTATTTTACAATTGAAAGTTTCCTGTGCATTGATTATTTTCTACATGATATTGAATAATTAGATTTCAAGGCAGTGACAAAGTTATGATGATAATGGCTCTTGATTTAAAATAGAAAGTAAATGTTTATATGTTGTATGTAATTATAATTATGAAGAATAGAGAGAGACGAATAACAATACAACAACACAAGTAACAAACTAAATAATCCGTCTTTTGAAAAATGAAAATCATGACGGTAATGTTAAGTCAAATAGTAGGAAAATATGAAATGATGTTTCATCTATCTTTGACAGCTTCAATTTTCAGCTGTGTCCACGTAACTATTGGATGCGTTTGTTGATCAAAATAATGATACGCATCATCAGCATGTTGCCAATCAGATGAACATTTTATTGGTGCTTTACCTTGTTGATCTTTTTTCTTACCCTCATATCTCCACCAACAATTATTAAATCCGCATGTTATCGGTTCAACATAATTTTTACATATCGGACATTGAGTCGTAGTTGCATCTGTATCTGCTACAATATCGAATACTCTGTAACCAATCGTCATGATAACTTGGTGTCCGTTAGCTTCACATTTTGGATTTTTGCAGATACCTTCCAGACATAAGCCACGTCCAGCTATTCGCCATCGTGAAGCTCCTGTAGCCCATGCATCTCTTTTAAAACCTGTACCATCACCAAGATCAACAAATCTCAATCCCAAACTGCTTAAATCACGAGTTGTTTTGGTAAGATCATGTAATTGCATTTCAGAATTTTCTTGCACATCATAATACCCAAGAGTTTCCTCATCTTTGATGAGTACATCCCTATTTTGGCTGTTGATCAGATACATTTTTTTCATATCATATTTAATAGATGTCTTTTCAAGAAAGAGTTGTTTAAGTTGTTGAACTGTTGTTGAGCCTTCTACATCAAATCCATATTTTCGTCCCATTCCGTCAAGTGTTTGAATATACACCTTCATGATAAGTCTATGAATAATAAAAATGATTAGAGCATAATTATAATGAACGACGTCATTTTGCTAGCACTTAACTGTTAGACACTAGTCAATCGACTTACTTTCAATTCAAAATAATGCTGAGGAATTTTATTCTTTTTCTATTCGTACAAAAGTCGTCGACCAGTTTCAGATAAATGAAACACAAAAATCTGAAACAAATTGAAATTATGTTGAATAAAAAAGATTTTACTACAAAAGGGTTTTTTTTGAATCATTTTAATTTTTTCTCAAAGTTCATCGTTCTCATCATCTTTGATCCTATATTGTCATCCGTATATCCTTATGTTGCGTCTAGCTGCAAAAAAAAACAATATTATGTTCTTTTTGAGAGATTTTTACACACTAAGAATGTCTAAAATAGCATTTAGTATTATGAGTTTTGCGAAACATGTAGCTGTTGTATATGATCATTATTCAATCGTGCTTAGAAGTTCATATATTTAGTGTGTATTACTGGTAGTATAGATACAGTTGATTTGGTTTTAAATGATTTATGTTCATTCTTTTATCACATTGTGTTATCACATGATGATTAACAATGTCTAAGCAAAAAAAAACCAAAGCAGAACAACGCCACATGCTAATAAAACACCATTTATCATTTAGTATAGTACCTTTTTGATCGCACTGATATATCGGTAAAAGCAAATTTTCAAGCCAAATAAATTTTCAGATATGCGACTGAATCGATCAACAAAATAAAAGCATAACACTGGCTTTGAAAAACTATTACAACAAGGAATACGTGATTTCAAAAAAAACAAACATTTTTCAAAAATAGATAGCGAATAGTTTCATATAGAAATGGTAATAGCTCGTATGAGAAAAAATATGCGTGAAATATTGATCATTATAGTCCTATCTCAAATTTAAATGATACTTCATGGCTAGTTTAGTCTGTATTTCAAGTATATTTCTAGAACTGAACAATTGAAAATCAACATTATTTCACAAACAAGATAAAAAAAAAGAAGTCAATCTTCTGACGTATTATATAGCCAATAGATTGATATTACCTCGTATTTAATGGTTCTCGATTCAATACTTCATAAAGAATGCATACATTTTACCTGTAGTAACGAGAAGAATGAGGCTTTGAAGAAACTTGGATCATCAGAAATTGTTTTACGATGCATGAAATTCAAAATATTTGTTTCACCAATGGTAATCGATAAATACTTATCTGAACTGATGGTAGCATCAGCGCAAGATGTAATTGTTAATTTGATTCTACACTATTTTTCATGATTTGAATCGTAAATCGTCACTTGTTTTTTTCGAATAATATAGAGGCATCAACTTCATACCTTTTGTTGCAACAATCATATGCTGTAAATGTTTTGTGTTTTTGAAGGTTAATAAAGAAAAAAAAAGAAAGTAACTGGGTAAATTCCAACAAATATGCAATGAGCATGAATGAAGAACAGAACAAGCAAGACGTTTGCTAGAGAAAGAAAAAATCTACAAATGTGGCTGACAACAGTCGTTACTGTCAACAACGAATGATAGAATTAAGAAAAAAAAACTGTAGATGCGAGTGTGGGTACATAATGGATGTTGTTTCATCTACACCCCCATGTAAACATTACTCTGACAGACCGGAATACGTATCCCACACGAATGCTGCTAGTCGAAATTATTCTTTTAAAGTGGTTTATTTTTTTCAACACAATTTTCTGAGTGATATACAATCGTCACTAAGCAATATAATAAATTGTTTTCGCACTACGAAAGTTAAATATCCGCCTTATATGCAAAGATTTTGATTGTGTCACGGTGTTAGCTTATTAAGATTTTTTGCAATTTAGAGATTTCAATACTAATATCACTGAGTTCTTTGACAAAACATTACATGGCATCAATCTTTGTAGTTGGAGAATTGCAAGACGTTGTTTTTAATGAAGGCACATAGGGACTCGAATGATGGACAAAGTCAAGACGTATCTGGTCAACATCTATAGCAAGGTTTAGTTCACTAGCTGAAACAGCAAACTCCACTACATCCCAAGCCATGTTCTTATCATGACGATAACAGAGCCAAAAATAATTATTCGCATATTTCTTTTTCACAAATTCTGCTGACGTAAGTTGGATTGGTTCAAATTTATCAATGA
This sequence comes from Rotaria sp. Silwood1, assembly GCA_905250075.1. Lineage (NCBI taxonomy): Eukaryota > Metazoa > Rotifera > Eurotatoria > Philodinida > Philodinidae > Rotaria > Rotaria sp. Silwood1. Next base: position 151,452 of record CAJNOP010000430.1, read on the forward strand.
ACGTGATTTCTTTGTTAGTAGGAGTAAGCAAAAATGAGCGACAATACTCTTTCTTGTACTTCGGTGTGCCGAGGCAGTATGCTTGTAGATATTTTTTTCAATGACTTTAAAGGGCACAGTTAAACGAAAACAATCAAATCGAGAATTGTCTTGATCCAGTGAAGGACACACTTGACTGTCGGTAAAGTTCAGTGGGGCAAGATGAGAAAAGCAAATGAGATCAGGTCCATTATAAATTAAATGTGGTCGACCTTTAAGATATAATTGCTGTCCAACATCAATCTCGTGCTTCGAATCTCTTAAATGCAAAATATTGAGAAGATCTTTCATCTTGTGAACGACATGCTGAACCTTGTCAAATGGGATCCATTTGGCAAAAACGCTATAACGGAGTGGTCGTAAAAAAACTTCTGTGTAAAAATATCCATCCTTTGCTACACTCGATCACTGTTGGGTATTCGAGAAAAGTAAAAATTTTGGATTTGTTTATACAGAAAAGACTTCCATCAATTTGATTATGTAGTTTTTCGAAATTCAGTTTACGAGGAATCGAATAAAGAATATTTAAAGATGCATCGAAGCGTTGTAAATTTCCAGATGAAGGAACAACATGATTTCGTCGTTTAAAATTTCTCGCATTATTATAAACTTGTTGGAGAGTAAAGCCGATGGTCGTAGTAATAGGACTGACAAGAACATCAGGTGATTCAGAATCGTCATCCAAGAATTCTTCAACGGCATGTAACAATTCTGTGGAGCACTGTAACACATGCCTCCATGGTATCGATGCATTCTGACTGAATTTAGCTAGTGCACGATACAACCGGAGTTCTTTGATGATTTTTCTATGTCATCATTTGTATTGCTGCTGCTCGTCATATGACTATGGAATTTGAGAATGGCGCACCGTTACAAGATCCCTTTATTTAACTCTTGTCTACACTCTCGCGAACAGAACTGATTAGTAAAAAAAGAAGGAAGAGAAACGGAAAAAAGATAAAACCGAACGAAAAGAAACTATGCCAGAAAAAAACAAACACAAATATCCAGAATGATATGAAGACATATGAATAACATGCCTGTAACAGCTCTTCGTACTCAAGCGTATGTGATTCTACATACATAAAAGCTGAAGAGAACAAAAAAGACAAATGATGAAGGTGTGAAAAAGTAAATTGAAGAAGAGTAGAACAGAACATGAGACAAGCATAGAAAAATGATGTAGGATATGTGAAATAGCGTGATAGAGAACGCCAAATCTTTATATAATAAAAATTTAGTTCCATTAAAGGTGCGGATGTGTATCATTGAAAATGAAGAATACACATCACAGCCTTCATAAACTGTAAAAGGTTTTGTTGCTTTATGAAGCCAATAGTAATACTTCAAAATAGCTTTTATCAATGGTTCTCTTATGATTATGAGCTATACACTTTTCGTTTATCAGTGATAAAAGAAACATGCACTTTGGACAAAATGTGGTAGAGATATGCAATCTTTTCTATGGTCAAGAAATCGTTGGGCCACTCCATAGTGTGACTCACCGATAGGTCAATATCGCCTCGAATTTGTTTAGTGCCCCTCTCATAACGATCATTAGCATTGTAAAAGAGAAAAAGTTTGGTGAAATGATCAGCTTTATTTGCTAGTGTAGGATGTATTTCAGTTACAACAATTTGATAGCTGAACAAATAAACAAAAGTATACAACTAATATTAATATTTTGCTTTCATTTGATGTTATTATCACATAGATACAATGAACAGAACATTCTACGACGAACAAAGAAATAATACTATTATAAAGCAGAAGGAAATATTTCTTAATAATATCAGCTTTTTTTCTTACAAGTTTCTCTAATGAATAGAAAATAATTTAGAGTTAAAAATTACAGTCTCATTTTTTCAATATTCACATTGTCTTATGCGGTTCTATAGAAAACACGGAAATGAGGAAGAGAAAAATAAAGCAACTCACAACGTTCAATATGAAAAGCAAAAAGAAAGAAAAAAGTCGAAAAGACGAAATCGATAAGTTCAATGTCAAAAATGACATATCTGTAATAATATAAACGACAAGAAGCAATTTGACCGATCATATGGAAAAAGACAATCGAGAAGAAAAAGCTAAACTAATCAATCTTATATTCCATTTTTCTATTGGTTGAGTGTGCCTACAGATTTTTTCTTTACTCACACGCCTCTACACTCATACTCCGCACCGAGAGGTTTTTCATGTTGTATTTATCATAATTTAATTAATTCTATTTACATAAAATAGAGTGACGACTTATATTGAGAAAGTTTAAAAGTGAATTTCAGTATTTTTTGAAAATTCTGCTTATGATTCTCTCAAAAGTTTGTCGAACTTTTGTTCTCTTCAATTTTCTCGACTGCTTATACACATAAAGTTATGAGTGGTATGTGTATTTATAATCAACATAGTATTCTGTGTAGTTTCAATATTATATTCATATTACATAATTATAAAAGTTTCGATGTAAAATTGTTTTTAAATTTGCAACTTAAAGTACCAGTCATCAGTCTTTGTATAATGTGTTGATTGCTTTCAACGTGTTTTGAACCTTTTCTTTGTTGTTATTCAATTCGTTCAAAATTAAATCAAATTGTTTTTCAATAGCTTTTCTTTCAATTTTTTTATCCCCAATGGCTGTTCGGATATTATTGGATTGTTCCAATAAATACTTTTCGATTGAATCGAAATGTGAACTGAATACGGTGCATACTCGTTCTTTTACTTCATCAACTGCATATTGTTCTAATTTTTTAAAATTTTCCTTCAATGTGTCTATCGCAACATGTTCTAAATGTTTCTTTGATAATTGATTAACTTTTATTTTATATATACCTTTAACCAACCATAAAAAGTACCAAAGTCGACGGCGCATGGGTAGTTCTGTTTGTGTAAGAGCTTTTGATAAATAGGTCACATTCATTAGGTTTGATGAACTTTCCAATGGAATTATATCAAAACCAAGTAATAATTTTAGACGCATGCCAATACTCTCACAAATATTATTAGTTACCGATTGCAGCTGATTTCTGAATGCGAAACACATTCTATTTATATCTGAATTAATGTTTCGGCTCAATGCGTGCATTAAATCTTCGCTGATATCTTTTATGCTGTAGAAAAAAGTTTCGAAAAATAAGTCTGCGTCCTCTTTCGTGTTAAAGTACAATATATCTTTACCATGAAGTAATTTTTTCCAATGAGAACGACAATGTCGTGTAGATTTATCGTCGATAATTTCGACCACGTACTGCTCACTTTCATTACTGGCTTCGTTAAACAAACTGTTTACACGTTCACTAACGATCAATATCTGTTCATGAAGATGTTTTTCTGTCTCTTTTCGACTCGAATCAAGTTCTTGTTGATCTTTTTCTAAGCGACTTATTGTTTCGAGCAATGATTTTTCACCAATATCCAAACAAGATTTTCTGATACTAATCTTTTCATAACATTTTCCTATGTAATAATTGCATTTCTGTAATGCCATAGTTAAACAGATCGGCATAACCTGTTGGCTAACTATACCTAATGTGTTCTGTAAAAATGAATCATAATTTGACTTTTTCCATAATTTGTCAGCAATATTTGGTAGGAAATTCACGTCTATATATTCGGTTGCTTGTTCCCATGTTTGACCCAATGCTTGTTGCATAAACATTTTATAAGACTTTGTTTCGCGCATCAATATTTCATATGTAACATGCGAATTCTTTTCAAGCTCTTTATATTCTTGACGAAATGTATATGATAGTATTGCATTCATAGCAGATATTTCATGAACATGAGTCAGTGGTATTTTATATTTCATCGCTACTGCCGCTTTCGTTTGTTCAACTGAATTATGTTTACCTTCTATACGCTGATCAATTTTATTAACTAATGCATACAGATGCGATGGACCATCAGTGTTTCTATATTCTCGTATAGTTTCGATATCTTCCTGAAGTTTTGCTTCGTCATTGGAATCTGATCCAATGAATTCAAGTGCAACTAATATTAATGTAGCTTTTTGCAGTTCTGAAATAACAATTTGTCTCAAGTGAGAGGATAGGTTGTTATCGTTCGGTCCTGGTGTGTCAATAATTATGAATTCACCTTGTGGAATCGAAAAGGAGTGAGGTAGTGGCACTTTTAGACGAGGAATCCACGTAGAATCGATTGAGTTTTCTATGTTTAGCATAATTGATATGCGTACTACATCGTTGATATATTTTAGACTGCCAACAATTTTTGAACTCTCATTTGTTGTTGTTGTTAAAGTCATCGGTTCGTTTGCTGACATATTATACACCATTTTAATTAAATCTTCTTCGTTTCGCAACCGAATTTGTAAATTACTTTCATTACTTTTTAATTGTAATTGTCTGGCAATAATATTAATCATATTTATTAGTTCTGACTTTAATATTAACTGTGGTTGTTGTGTATCCTGACTAAATAATATTTCTGTCGGCAACGTTGTCATGGCTGTATTTCTCGATGGTAATAAATCATAACCCATAATTGCGTTCAATATTGTTGATTTACCAGCTTTCATAGTACCAACAATAGCCATACGTAATTCTAATTTTTCAACTGATTCGATTTCATATCGAAAAAAATTATGATATTGTGTTAAATCATCTTGTATCAGTGATGATCGTAATGATTCACTATTTAATTGTTTACATATGCCACATAGTTTATTTTCGCTTGAACGAAGTGTATATAATGTTCGATTATACAAGTTTTCAGAAACAGAAGGCGATAATGTCATCCCTGCAATACTATTAATAATTGTACGTAGTAATAGCAGTTCCTTTTTAAGTTGATATACCAGAATATTACTGCAACGAGATATAAATAATTATATTTCCAGATAGATTCTTTTATGTACTGAAATAAAAGTTACACTACACCTATTTAAAAAAAGGCATAAATGTGACTGTTGTTGCTAGCTGTTATATTGCCTCAGATGTTTAGCTCTTATCTTTTGGTAAAAATGATATCTGTGAGCATGAGTAATACTGACGTGGAAATCTTTTTTGTTCTTGCGCATACATGATAACTATGTAAAAACCCAGAATAGATAAAGAAGATTGCTCTACAATGGAAAACGAATCGCTCATCCCATATTGCGTCATCAGAAATTTTTTTAATAGCACTAATAGTTTCGAAAAAAGATATTCGAAGAACATAAGCTAAAAAGCCACCTATACAGTTGAAATTATTTTCGTATGAATACATAAATGCCTCTACCATGAAGAATAAAATTGAAAGCAGAAGTGAGGTAGAACTCATTGGTCCAAAGTTTCTGAATCCGAATCAGCAGCATACTGTAAATACTTTCAATGAGTTTTTCAGCAGAATCTGATAGTCCTCCAGAAGATGCGAGACACTTTTTTCGATTATTTCTATTCGTTAAAAAGCACGCGCTACCATAGTCCAACGTGAACCAGGTCGAGTGGTCATAATTTGATACATATCGAGTTGCACGTAAGACACATAGCAGTGTCAGATGAGATAATGCTTTCGTTCTTCTCAATTTTGGTAGAGCTTGTATAGACTTATCGAAAAGGAGACTTAATCTGAGGAAAAATACGATCGTGTTCACTAAAACGCATTCTTGAACACACGTAGAGTCAGGTCATCAATAATAGATTCATGCCGAACACTGTAAACTACATTTGTCTTAATATCATTCCTATGTACCGGAGGTCTTATATGAAACACGTTTCAATGAAAAATCTGTTTCGGTGAAAGTCATTCTGAAAATTTTCGTAAAAAATTAAAGCAGAAAATCATTGTGAACCATATTTCTTTATAAAATTGTACAGTTTATGAATCTTTAACATAAATATTTGGTATTTATTATTGTTTGGAAAATAAGTTATCCAGCGCTACATCTATTGCATCTGGAATTATTTTTTCAATCGATTAATTGTATTTCACTCATAATAATTACACAAAAATCTTATGAAACGAAGAAAGAAAATAACGATAAACTAGTAAAATTATTGACTGCTTGATACTTTCTCTGTCATTTTAGGTTACTTACTTAACGTGCCTAAATACTATTTCGAAACTTTACAAGCACTTGTTTCTGGTAGCTGAGTATTGAAATGCATTTCCGCAAAAGACTTGACCAAGTTCTTCTGATGTACTGATTCTACTAGGCTATGCATAGGACAAGTGTCCTACACAAGTAATATTGCCCACAACTAGCCACAGAACCGAAGAGCTGTATCTAGCACTCGACTAGGACTAATCCAAATTCGTCAGATACTTTTACAGCCACCGCAAGGTTTTCAAACTTTTGTTTCTATGCTTTTACATAAATTAGTAGTTTGCAGAAAACGTATTTTTAAACGTTGAGATCTCGTTATTTTTGGGATCGAATCTAAGACCCATGTTCTGGGTCCGACCAAGTGCTGGGTAACCAAGCGGGTTGCATGATACTAGATGAAATGGCAATTAGGGTGATCTATGGCTTTACAGGTCATAATACTTTAATGTGGAATAAATATTTTCTTCTCTACTGAGAACTAGGCACTACAATGTGTATGTAAGATTGATTCAAAAAGGTTAATTTAATATTAATCTTTATTAAAAATTTAACATATTTAGTTCATTTTAGTTCAAAATAATTTACAGATGTTTTACATATTACAGTTTATTCGTAAGGATGTTATAGATGTTCTCATTTTCATTCTTGTTTTAATTTTTATGATTTTATGTTCAATTATTTGTTTGCATCTTGAATACAATTTAGGTGTTTCTGATACCATATTCGTTCTTCTTCAAGTCCGTATTTTTCACATAGGTTGAGAAATTTTTCATACACATCTCGAACATTAAATTGAAGTGTTGAATAAAGTTTACGTAAACAAACAGGACATAAATATAAAGGTTGCCGATCCATTTCGATTTCATTATTTGCACCATTCATCAGACAAATATAATAGATGCAATGTTTTAAACCAAATAAATGACCTAATTCATGTAGAAGAATTTTTACACAACGTCGAAGCATTATTACACGATGTTCATCAGTTAATGAAAATGAGAGTAACGTTTGTAGTGATGCAGAAAATAATGGATCAAGAGGTGCAAATGAATAAACACCAACACCATCTATTGCTCGTGCTTGTCCATAAACAAAATCCCAAATTTCCTTGAGATAAATATCAGCCACAGTTACAGCAACACATAGAAGTTCTTGTCTTGCATTGCGCTTATGACGTGTTTGAGAGAGATAATTATAAAAGTCATCTGTTTGATATGCCATCATTTTCTCGATATTTCATATGTTTTGAAAAGTCAATAGTTGATAATAATTCAACTTCACATCCAGGAAAAAATACACGAACAAATTCAATAATTATTTTGAGTGGTATGACTCTAAAATTTCATATTCAAAATTAAATCGGTAAAAACAGTACAATTCATTTTTACCGCGGATGATTAAAACTACCAACTGGTTGAATATAAATAGTTTTGTGATTATTATATAAAAAAGAAATCTCCGCGAAACAACAGACATAATAAATCTTTATTTAAGTTGCATGAGGAACAACTTTTGATGTGACACGTTCAAATGATTTCATAGTTTGTCATTTTTTTTCATGAGTTCTTAACCAATCATCACGACTAGGTTTTGGTACTGGCTGAAAACTCTCATCAAGAGTTGTTTGTTACAGCCATTTGCATATCTATTGGTAACTACAACAAGAATCAATGATGTTAGAGACAATCATATTCTATGTACACTAGACCTGTTTAATGTCACCAACGGCCTCAGCAATACGTTTAGCATCGGGAGATATAAAATTCATATTTACTGTACTATATATAAGATTAGTTAAAAATTTAAATATTATTATAAAATAGAATATGAATAGAATAATTTAAAATACAGTTTCATGCGTCAATGCATCAATTATGAGTAATTTCATAAGATTCTACCAATTTAATCAGTTTTTCTTTGATTTAACTATAAAGATTATATATAAGAGAACATGATAAGACAAGAGCGATCTCTAGCGAAAAATTTGTCTGCCCGAAATTCCATAAGAATGATCATGTGCAACCCAAAAATTTCTAATAAGACCATAAACTTTAATTCATTATATCTCTGCTATACAAAATATGAATTGAGTTTGAAAGTTTTTTTTCAATTATATGCTCAGCATAAGTTAATTTTAGAATCAAAAGAAAAATAAACAAAACAATTTCCATTTATATTTTCATCTTTAAATAATATTTATTTCTACTGAAAGTTATATTTACAAATAAAATACTCATTCGTGTAATATTTGATATCAGACTAATAAAGATCAAATGCTAACTGTATACAGATTCGAGATATTAGAATATTAAAGTGTTTGCTTTACTGATGATACAGTGCAATCCGGTTTTACGACTAAAATTTCAGACAAGAGAATTTGTTTTCAATTTCAAATGCTATTCGAAATATCGATTGACTAAGAGTGAAATGTAACTTTATGTGAATACAATTTTGCCTGATTATATCCCATAGGATTCCAAGCTACGCCTAAAATATATTCGCTGTCAATAATAAGAACCAAATCTAAAGAGTTAGAAGAGATACCGATCATTCATGCATTAATTGCCAATCGTAATTAGTGTTTTGATATAAATAGAATACTATCAATAATACACATGAGAAACATCTGCCAATGACTATGAGATTTTTCAAATAGATTCATATCTACTGTTTTTCTAGTCAGATAAACCTTTGTAGTACATATTGAATCATATGTAGTGAACTGCATCGGGTGTTTTTCGGGTTTGAGTAAACAGTAAATAAAAACTTTACACCATTATCAAACTCTTTTTTTTTGAAATGCGGGTTCGATAGAGAAGTCCTCTAGTTTCCAAATGATGTGCCTTGTTTCGGGAAAAATAATTAATCCATGGAATTAGAGAAGGAAAATATATGAAAAAAATCAGAGTTCGATTTAAACCGGATTCCGATTTATTTTTGCGATCGTTTTCTGCGTAGAACTGCAGGAATAAAATGTTCTTCAGATCCAAATGCATCATTCGAAAGCTGAAAGATTCCACTATCGAATTCACATCTCGAAAAAGAGTTTGATCTTGATGTAAAGTTTTTATTTATTGTTTACTCACAACTCGAAAAAAAACTGATGTAGTTCACTAATGATGATCGGACTGCATTTCTGTTGAGGAAGAATAAATATCACTTGATCTCTCTAATTCAAGGAAGGCTTGAGAGTACCAAGTGAATTTTCGAGAAAAAAAGGCAGACAGCTTAAAAATAAAAAGAATAGAAATGCGGAACTCGATGAGGATCCTGAATATTCAAGCAAAGTTTGGCAGTCCAATACATATGAAATCGATTTTGTTTCCCCTTCAAATGCAGTGATCTGCACTTTTCATTAAAGTTTCCAAAATGTCACAAACGACAAGAAACAGTCTGCTTCGAAACAATTAGCTCCAAAATTATCTCACGATTTTCTCCTATATGATAATGTTAGAAAGACAATTTATCAAGTTTATGATCTAACCTATCATCTTCTATTCTAAGCTTGATGTTAATTTTGCTAGAATAAAAGCGAGAAAATCTGTAATAAGACAAAGTAGATCAATTGCACGAGTCTAGTGTAAAACAAAGCTCGTATTGTATAATCTGACGAAAATCATTATAATTCATTGAATCAAGAGCCAAGCTAGTACTTCAAATCTAATGTTGCTTTTTTTTATCTAAATCAGAGAAATATAGCTTATTCTAAGATAAAATTCATGGTGTATCTTCTTTTTCAGCTAGCGATAAATCTCAATTGCATGTGATAAGATTCTCGGAGGCAATTTCTCCTTCACTCTCAAATTCTTCTCTTTTGTGTGAAAATTGATGTCAAAAACAGTGTAGCGATGGATAGGAGTATCGTATTCCAACTGCTTGTACCAGTAGATGATGGATGATGAAGAGTAGCTTCGAAGTATTATTAACTGATATATAAACTAACCGTGTATCGTTGCTAAACCGGTAGTTTTTCGACCATAAAAACACCTGCTGTTATCATGATAAATGGAAGTCGTAGTAACAGTAAATGTGACAACCGTAGTCATAGACAGAAAGTCTCTTGTCTTTTCATAGACAGGAAGGCTGTGCTGCTACCTTATTGATTTAAGCGTGTTCAACAGTCAGATTACTGAATGAATAAAAGGTTACGGATACAATGCCATAGATTCATTTTGTCCGACGTATTTCTTGTATTATTCATTAAGTTATCCTGTTCCTTCCTGCCATCTGTTATTCTACCTCGGACATTTTCCCGTAAAAACAAGAAATCAAACTGCTCTTATGTCAAAATGAACTCGATACACACCTTATGCAATTGAATATCTGAAGCAAGAACATCATAGGCTATGGACAGATCTTGAGAATTGGGTAGTTCATGCTCATAAGAAAGAATTCTATGTAGAAAGGATACATTCGAGTTCCAATCGCTTTCCAGATTGAATACTTTTCCTGGCAATAAGTTTGACGTTGGAAATTATATCTAGTGCTTTTAATCATCATATTAATGAAATTCTTTCTCTCCTGCAGGTGACTTTCTTGAAATTCTTGAACAAGAAAGTGATGCGCTATGGATAGATCTTGACGTCTACACTGATTGAGCATACGAAAAAGAAGTTTTTCTGGAAAATAATTTTCTTCAATAGTTTAATGCAGCTTTTCTACCCATGTGATAAAGCCGTGAAGTTCTGACACTGAGTACTATGAGATTTTCAGGACTAGAGTGAGGATTATAGAGGTTAAATATGAATTTCAAGAATTCAATTTGTTAGTATAAAAATTTCTGGAATTTTCCTACTAAATACTCGTTCATGTCTTTGTGTCTTTTGAATACGGTATCAAAAGATGCCGAATGTCACGCAGTATCAGAACACATAACTTTCTTCTTAAAATTCAATTCTATAATTGAAATAATATTGAAACAGACAAATAGAAAAAGAACAAAATATGCAATTCGAAGAAATCTGACGATAAGATTATCTTTTATGTGCCTACAATTTTTTCAGTGAATAAATGTAACTCTAGGTGTTTATATGTAGGGCTGTAGAGAATTTTATGGGATATCAGAATATATAATTACTTTTTTTCAAAAAGACAATTTATAGTACTGATATGTTAACAATATCGAGCACACACATATGTTTTTCTAGCCAAAGATTATTTATAAAAATGTAGGATATTGTTAAAAAAATTTTCTATACTAAAATTCAATATAACAAAGTTTTGAGAACTGAATTCCACGTATTTTGATGTGCTCTTTCAAATGAGGCCATATTCTCGAATTATTCTATTGCGTCGATCCGACTAACTTGCTTTATCTAGGTAGGCGTGTTTTCTGAAAATGGTATATAATGCCAAACAACAGTTATCGAGTGATGAGGTACTTTTAATATCATTAAAAGATAGCCCATAGTGAACAGTATTTGTGGTTAAAAAATCTCAGTTATAACTCTTATCGTTGCTTAGAAAATGAAAATTTACTGAAATGTGTTGCTCTGAAAAGTGTTCCAAGTATAGCCTACCGCCTCATACTTGCAATGAATATATCTCCAGAATGATTTATCTGTTTGAACTGAAATTTTGAATTTCTTCCTAAATCTGTTAGGTCTACGTACTATTAAAATATCAGCCAAATCAGCGTTATTCATTGTGCAAGGGTCTACTGTGATCGGTCATGGCTGAAGTGTAATGCCTCCTAGGCTAATCTTGACATCGTATTCACGAAAGGCTTCAAACTTTTGAGCCGTGCTAGAACTGACAACCGGGTATGGGCATTGCCACAAAATCTCTCTTAAATGAACACTCTTGGGATGTTTGAAAAGTGTTCAGTTTTAAGAGATCTTTACCTATGGGAGATGTCATCTATTTTATTACACTATGAGATTAAGTTTTAGAAACTAAGCTTCTTCTCCAGTTCTTAGATAATTGAAGAACATCTTCTGGTTATCTTATCTTCTATCAATGAAATTTATTCCAAGGGAAAAAATCTTCCACAGAAAACAAAACACTGAACTTTATTGCAAAAACTTTTCTAAAGTTCTTCGTCTTTGTTTCTTCGACACAATAAAAATATCGATTAATTTTGATTCTGATATCTTTCATAATCTTGTAAATTTTTTTCTTCTCATTTTAATACATTAGATACAGAACCAATTGAAATGTTGTATTTTTCGGCTCATTTACTTTTTAATAAGCAATTATCACTACTGGTATCATTCATTAGTTGAATAGTTCTTTTACTATAAGATGATGTCGAGAAGTCATTTGTCGATTGATGTACAGTTGTAACAAACAATAAATAGCCATTTTCTGTGAATTAATGAGAAAAGATAAAGAGGAGAGAGAGAGAAACAAATTTACGTGCATTCATCTAAGAGAGGTTATAACAGCAATCGGGACTATAAAATAATGTTCAAGTTCAAAATGAGAGGTGTCCGCTAATAGAAGTTTCAATGTACATAATATTAAAAATGTTGTGTATCTTTTAGTTGTCATTTGCATTAAAGATAGACTGAAGATTAATGGAAAATATATAGAAGATTTTTTGCAATAAATCAAAACAACAAAAAAAAAATGCTCGATGCACTGGAATTATATTTTATTTGTTGTTTATGAGTATCAATAAATAGAAAAGATACAGAAAAAATAAAAGGAAAAAAAAAGCGAGTATATAAGAAGAAAAAGGTAAGAGATTCATAATATAATAGAAAGAGTCTAACTAACTGCGAGATTAAATGAGAGAGCTGGCTACTAAAAAATGTTTGTCGATTTTTTTTATGGTTGGCGGTACCGTTCCATTTAAAATTGTGAAGTCTTGCTGGTACCATATTTCCTACAAATAAAACAAAGTTATTAGTGCACTCCTGATGAAATTAAAATAACATGTTTCTGTATTCTTCTTTTAATTCTTCAAAAATGCAATACGATGTTAGTTCATACATTACAACGAGATATTTCTGGATATACAGTTTGCGATCATATATCAACAAAGTCTGTCGTATTGAATGGACGAATATATAAATGATGGAATACATTATCAAGACACTCTTTCGATGGGATATTATGAACAGTCTATAGTGGCACATCATACCTGACTTGATCATCCTATTCACATATGCTTTTCATTTGAAAGACACCATAGATAGGCATTTCTCTCTTATGATACACCAAACATAGAAGAATAATAAGAACAGATATTCAAATATTTTATTTATTGTGAAGCAAAGATTTAAAGTTAACTTTACCATCAACAAACACATTACCAAAGAATAATTAATATTAAATAGCTATTCAAGAATTTTTTTCAATTCAAATCTAAGATATACAGGCTAATATATCGTAGAGAGACACTCGATTAAGTAACAGTTCATACCAAAGACACATTCAAATATTGTACTCGACTGGAAGTTAAAATTTCCCGTTAACTATATCATCTTCAAAAACTCAATCAAAGAATGCTTTATATACAAAGCATTCATTAATCAAGTATTCAAAGATCACATAATAAAGTACAAATCTTTGCTTATAGTCGAACAAAGTATTTGAATTGCTATTTCGTATGAGTTATTCCTTGATCAGCAGTTGCTCGATCATAGCGTCAACTTCAAATCTTTGCTTTGAATTAAACAAAACTATTAAATAACTATTTTTTATGGATTATTCCTTGATCAACTGTTCCAGAATGGTACAATCCAGTTAAAATAATTGTTTCAAGTCGAACAAAATATTTCAATAGCCGTTTAGTATAAATTATTCCACAATCAAGAGTTGCTCGATGAATCATTTAACTTCAAATATTTGGTTTGAATTGAATAAAATATTCGAAAAGTAGCCTGATATGAATTTTTCCGTGGTCAGGTGTGCCTCAATGATATAATCGACTACAAGTCTTTGCTTCGAATTGAGTAAAAGATTAGAATAATCATTTCTTATAAATTGTTCTGTGATCAGATCTTCCTCGATGACAAAATCAACCTCAAATCTCTCCTTCGAATTAAACAAGATATTTGAAAATTCGTTTCTTGAGTATTATTCCTTCATCAAGTACTGCTTGATGATATCATCAAGTTTGAATCATTGGTTCGACCACAACAGAATAATTGATAATTATTTAATATGAACTGTTCCTCGATCAAGTGTTCCTCGATTATATGATTAACTTCAAAATCATTGTCTCAAATCGAATCCAATAACTGATTATTTTTTAATGTGAAGTGTTCCATCATCAAATATTCTTCAATGATATAATCAATTTCAAAATCTATGCTGTGCACTGAAAAAAACATATGAATGATTGCTTGTTGTATATTATTCCTCAATCGATTGTTCCTCAATGACATAATAAGTTCAAATCCTTGCTTCGTATTGAACAAAATATTTGAATATTGATTTTCTATAAACTATTCTCTGATCAAGTGTTGTTGGATGCTGCAATCACACCATCTACTTTCATCTGGTATTGAACAAGATAACTGATTGTTGTTTAATGTGAAGTGTTCCTTGATCAAGTATTCATCAGTAATTTATTCAAGTTCAAAATCTTTGCTTTGCATTGAACTAAACATTTGAATGATTTCTTTCTATGAGTAATTCCTCATTCGATTGTTCTTCGATGATAAAACCACCTACAAATCTTTAACATGAATATAACAAAATATTTGATTATTACTTAATATCAACTGTTCCTTGACACAATCTTTGTTTGTGACATAATCAATTTGAAATCTATGGTCTGTTGTGAACAAAATATAAAAATAGGTGTTTTCCATCAAGTATTCCTTTCTCGTGTAATGCTCGACTATATAATCAGCAACAAAGTTTTGCTTAGTCTTAAAAAACATACCCGGTTATTGTTTAATATGAGAAGTTTCTTGATGGAAAGTTCGTCAATCATCTGATCAGCTGGAAAGCTTTACTGAGAATTAAACAAAGTATTTGAATAGTCATCTTCTATGAATTATTTCTTCAGCGAATGTCGTGCGACGATATATTCAAGTTAAAATTTCTGTTTCGAACTGAACAAAATGTTTGAATAGATGTTTTGTATGAATTGTTCCTTGATCAAATGTTCCTCTATGAGATAACTAAGTTCGAATTTTGCCTTCGACTTGAACAAAAAAATTGAATATCTATTTCGTATAAATTATTCTTTGATTAAGTATTCCACGTTGCTATAATGAGGTTCAAATGTTTCCTTCGAGTCAAATCAAATATTTGAATATCCATTTTCTGTGACACATTCCTTAACTGAGTGTTCTTCGACCAGATAATCAAATTCAAACCTTTGGTTTAGAACTGAACAAAATATTTAAATGTTCCTTTCGTATGTATCATTCCTTGATTGAGTGTTCCTCGATAATATAACCTGCTTATATTCGTTGCTCCGAATGAACAAAATACTGGAATAATGGTTTTTTATACATTACTCATTGATCGAGTATTTATTTCTGATATTATCGGCTAAAAATCTCTGATTCGAATTTAGTATAATATTAGAATAGTTGTTTCTTAGGATTGATTCCTTGATCGAGTGCTCTGGGTCATGTAAACCACCTAAAATCCTTGTTTTTCGAATAGATCAAAACATCTAAATATACGATTTGTATGAATTATTCCTGAATAAACTGTTCCTTGATAATACACTTAAGTTCAAACCTTTGGTTCGAATCGACCAAACTTTTTAAATAGTCATTTAGTATGGACTATTCTTTGATCGAGTAGTGTTCAATGAAAACCTCTACTTCAAAGCTTTGGTTAGAATCGATCAAACTTTTTAAATAGTCATTTTGTATGGACTATTCTTTGATTGCATATTGTTCAATGAAAACATCTACTTCAAAAATTTGATTTGAATTGCGAAAAATATCTCAATAATGATTTTGTACGAGTTATTTCTTGGTAAAGTGTTCCTTAATGATATATTCAAAGACTAATCATTTTCATAAACGCAACAACAATATTTGAATATTGTTTTTCTATGAATTATTCCTTCACTTAGTGTTCCTCAATGATATAATCAATTACAGATCTTTACTTCCAAAAAAAAAATTTTTTGAATCGTCGTTTGCTAGTATATGATCCTTTATCATGTGTTGCTCAGTGACATAAATAACTGTAAATTTTTGGTTACGAGTGAACGGAATATTACTATATTCGTTTCGTATGAATTATTCTTTGATCCAATATTTCTCGATGACATAATCAACTTTACATCTTTGTTTCAAATCGAACAAGGTATTTGAATATTCATTTTCGATGAAATATTCATTCATTAGATGTTTCTCGACAATATCATCAAGTTTCAATCTTTGGTTTCAACCGAAACATTTAACGGGTTATTGCTTAATATGAAGTGTTCCTCAATGAAATGTTCTTCGATCATATAATGAACTTCAAAACTTTGCCTCAAGCTTAATCAAATAACTGATTATTGTGTAATGTGAAGTGTTCTTTGATAAGGTATTCTTCGATGATCGAATCAATGTCAATACTTTTGCTCCGCATTTAACGAAAAATATGAATGATTGATTCTTATGAATTATTCCTCGACTCATTGTTCTTCGATGGCATGATCAAGTAAATACCTTTGCTTTACATTACACAAAATATTTGAATGTTGGTTTCCTTCGAATTATTGCCTAATCGAGTTTTCATCAATGCTACAATCAACAACCAAGCTTTTAATCGAAACGAACAAGATAAATGATTATTCTTTAATGTGCTGTGTTCCTTAATCAAGCATCAATCAACAATATAATCACCTTAGAAATCTTCGCTCTGCATAAAACAAAATCTTTGAATGGTTGCTTACCATCAACTATTCATCAATAGATTGTACCTCAAGGATATAGCCAGCGACAAATCTTTACTTCGAACATAAAAAAATATTTGATTATTACTTAATATTAACTGTTTCTTGACACAGTCTTTGTCAGTGGCATAATCGAGTTCAAATCTTTCCTCCGCTTTGGACGAAATATTAGAATAAGTGTTTTCTATGAATTATTTCTTTGTCCCATCATTTTCTATGATATAAACAACAACCGACTATTATTGAGAATTTACCCAAAAATCTGATTATAGTTTAATATGAGAAATTCCTTGATGGAGTGCTTCTCAAATGTATGAGCATCTGATAATCTTCATCTAGATTTCAGAAAACTATTTGAACAGTTGGCTTCTATGAACTATTTCTTCGTCGAGTGTTTCTCGATGATATAATCGGTCTGAAATCTATAGATTATATTGAAACAATATATTTAAATATTCGCTTTCTAAGTATTATTCCTCGATCAAGTGCTCCTGAACAATATTGTCACGTTCAAGTCTTGGCTACGAATCGAACAAAATATTTTGATTGCTGTTTCGTTTGAATTATTCCTTTGATAGAGTACTCTTCAATGATATAATCTAGTTAAATTCTTTGCTTCTAATAAACAAAATACCTGAATTGTTGTTTTTTATGAATTATTCCTTAATCAAGTGCTCCTCAATGACTTAATCAATTGAAATCGTTGCTCTGTTGTGAACAGAATATTTAAACTATTGTTTATTATGAATTATTCCTTGTTCAAATCTTTCTTCATGATATGATTAGCTTTAAATCTGTGGTTTGAATGGAGGAAAATATTACAGTAGGTTGTTTGTGTGCATTGTTCCTTGATCGATGTTTCTCGATGATATAATCAACTTTGAAATCTTTCGTTTTAACATATCGAAATATTAGAATAGGTTGTTGGTGTGAATTATTCCTTGATCAATGTTTCTCGATGATATAATCAACTTTGAAATCTTTCGTTTTAACGTATCGAAATGTTAGAATAGGTTGTTGCTGTGAATTATTCCTTGATCGATGTTTCTCGATGATACAATCAACTTTGAAATCTTTCAATTTAAAATATCAAAATATTAGAGTAGGTTGTTTGTGTGAATTGGTCCTTGATCGAATGTCTATCGATAACATGAGCGATTGAAAATCTTTGCCTCGGTTTGAACAGAATATTGGAAGACCTGCTTGTTATGAATTGTTAAGTGATCACGGGTTTCCCTCTCATAAAATCGACTGAAAATTTGTGGTCCGATTGAGTACAGCATTGGAATAGTTGCTTGTTACGAATTATTTCTTAATCGAGTATTTTCGATCATATAATTGACTGGAAACCTTTGCTTTGGCTTGAACAAAATATTGGAATAGTTGTTTGGTGTGAATTATTCCTTGATAGAGTGTTTCTCGATCATACAATCAACTTTTAAATATTTGGCTCTAATTGAACAAAATTTTAGAATAGTTGCTTCGTGTGAATTATTCTTTGATCGAGTGTTTTTTAATCATATAATCAACTTTTAAATATTTGCTTCGAATTGAACAAAATATTAGAATAGTTGTTTGTTATGAATTATTCCTTGATCGAGTGTTTCTCGATAACACAATCAACTTTTAAATATTTGCTTCGAATTGAAGAAGATATTAGAATAGTTGCTTGTTATGAATTATTCCTTGATCGAGTGTTTTTCAATCATATAATCAACTTTTAAATATTTGCTTCGAATTGAAGAAGATATTAGAATAGTTGTTTGTTATGAATTATTCCTTGATCGAGTGTTTTTCAATCAAATAATCAACTTTTAAATATTTGCTTCGAATTGAACAAAATATTAGTACAGTTGCTTGGTGTGAATTATTCCTTGATCGAGTGTTTCTCGATCACACAATCAACTTTTAAATATTTGGCTCTAATTGAACAAAATTTTAGAATAGTTGCTTGGTGTGAATTATTCCTTGATAGAGTGTTTCTCAATAACACAATCAACTTTTAAATATTTGGTTCTAATTGA
>CAJNOP010000431.1:0-88024 GCA_905250075.1 Rotaria sp. Silwood1
TCTCAACATCGAAAATCGCAAACAGATCATGAATAGCAGAGGGTACATATGTAGAAACCTGATTATGTAAAATGCAGAGAAAATTCTAGGACAAAGTACAATAAAATCTATAATTTTCTGTGTGACGGATGCGTGAAAGTAAACTCAGTAGACCGTCGACTGAGGAAAAATCATCAGTCGATCAGATCAGCGGAACTCCGTCATGGATATTTATTTCATTTCTGTGTCGATTCTTTATAATTAATATTCTAGTCATATGTTCGTTATACTTATGACGTTTAGAAAACTCGAAGACTGTTTAAAAGTCACTATAATAAGCTCCTCACTAGGATGCAATAAACAAAATTTCAATGACAATATTTTCAAACTTGCTTGGATATTGTGTATGTAAAATGCGTCGCTTGTTTGTCGAATTACCCCGTTTGTTACTTGTGCAGCATAAAAAGGCTTTACTTATTTTTCTTTTCTCTCCCGCGTTTTCTTCGATTTTTTTAAATTTCTGTCAATCAAATGTTCTCTTGAGAAACACTGTTCATGGCAACAGTAAAATACACAATACAGGGAGTAGACGGACAACGACGGCAAACAAAGGAAAAACATTTGTAAAACGAAATGCATTTCAAATGGACTACACGCATCGATACTCATTTGTGTATGATATGCAATGATTGACATTGTTCAAAAACAGGCAATGGTAGACAATTATAGTGTGGGGTGTGTGTATGGATGGGAATGAGCCACACTCACATCTTATAATCCTGCTATAGAAGTTTGGATGATTCATTGTCGCCCCAAGGTCAAATATATATATTATGGATCGGCTCTTCACTTAACCTTCAATCAAGTGAATGTCATGAAATAGCAGATAATTTACTGATAACAAATCGAGCCAAGCAACTTTTCTAAGAAAATTGCTGCCGATGCTTCTTGAAATGCCATTAGATTATACTCTTGAGAGGATTTTGATTGAACAAATCGAATAACATTTCTAGATGACACATTCGAAAAAGTAGCTCGTTTTCACACTGAAAACGGTTACTAATAATTCTCTTTCAGAATTGATGTCATATCGTTTTTTTCTCTTCGATCTTTGAGAATACATACGATTGTGATGATCTTTGAAACAAATAATTATTGTGTATAGCTGTCTGCTCAACGTATCAACTCTAGAAGCCCAATTCAAATCATGTCATTAGAATTTCATTTATGTATTGTTAAGCAACAAATCATCGAAGATGAAAAATATTCTGTTGCACTATCTATGGCTCCTTGTGAAAGCCTGGCTTTTCTTGGGCTTTGGTACATCGATTAGTACATCCACAGATCGGTGGACAGCATTTTTCATCCGACGCACATTGACTGTCTCGCGTGCAGCAATAGGGGTCTTTCGCACACATCTTAGTAGCCGAACCAGGAGGACAATAGATATCGCACACCATGACATGGAACGGACAGTAGCCTAGAAAAGTATAATCTTTATTGCTCTTTATTACCTATAGAGAGTACTCACCCGCATGCACTTTCTCCAACTTCCAGTTTTCGAGTGCTTGAGTGTCAGCAAAAAAGAGCACAAGAAGCAAGAGTAAAGGGAGAAAACGCATCGCTGCAGTAATGTAATCGTGTATGAAGTATGATAAGAAGAGTGAGAGTAGCTCTAGTAATATACATACAGATATTCACCTGTTCTTTTTCCTTTCATTTTCAAACACAGATTCCACTTAATGCGATTTGCTTTGCTTATTGTTGTGGGTGTGTGCGTGGGTTTGAATGTGTGTACAGATGCCGGTAGACGCAAAATTACATTTCATATCCACATCCACACTCCACACCCGCACCCTCTAACCAATCATAATATCACTAGCTAAATTAATAATAATTTTTCCTTGTTTATTTGGCGCTATTGTCGATGCTTGTGATGTGAAAAACTGTTCGAAAGTAAAAATTGATGTCAATTGAAATAGATGATTAAGATTAAACACTGAAGAAATATGATTCATATAATTCGAAAAAAATTCTTACTGATTTTTACAACTTCTCAATCGCATAATATCTCGAACACCTTCTGCTCAGCTGTGCTGCTTTTCGTTAGTTTCCTTATTTATCTATTTGTGTAATTTGTCAACAGAGTTCACTATTATCTTGAGTTCTCATACATTCTTCCTGTTTAGTTGGCTGACAATGTATCAGAGATAAAAGCAAACATATTTTTCATTGTGCAAGAAGTTTATTGATCATGTTTTTATTTAAAATATAACGAACTAAGCAAGTAACTATTGAATCGATTTCAATTTGCGCCATGATGATCGACACCAAGATGTTGAAGTTTCCTTCTGATATCTGCACGAATTCTTCGGCACCCTTCATGTTGAAGCGTATCTGCATCATTATATAGATGATCAGCCCATTCAAGTAAACCACGTGCCAAGTTCGGTTGGCCTTGCTGTTTATGTCTATTTGCTTCTTCTGTTAAATGATTAGCAATTTGATTGGTTAATTCAATGAGAAGCAGTTCGTCAGAATCAAACAGCTGTAACTTGCTTCTGTATGGTTCACTCCAGCTACTATGCTTTATGATGTTACCACAGAATATGAATATTTGAGCGACACATTCGAAATTGAAGATTTGTGGAACGATTTCACGACCTAATTTGCCTGAAACGATAAGAAAGACACACTTTTCGGCATCTTGTTGCTGACGAATGAAATCGATAGTGGAATCAATGTCTACAAAAGTTTGTATTGGATTAGTAACACGACGGAAGCGTTCTTTCATTGGTTCGTTATCACCTGGCTCACCAATGTATTTGT
Organism: Rotaria sp. Silwood1; assembly: GCA_905250075.1. NCBI lineage: Eukaryota > Metazoa > Rotifera > Eurotatoria > Philodinida > Philodinidae > Rotaria > Rotaria sp. Silwood1. The sequence goes on from CAJNOP010000431.1 coordinate 2,809, forward strand.
CCAGCCATACAATAACGTGTCGATGCAGTGTTTGTGCAGTTTCATCATTAAATGCCATCGTTTTTTGAAACAAGTAATTTTTATATTAAAATATATAATTGATATATTGTTTCGACCAAAGTATTAAGATATATATGCATATTTAAAATCATTACTCGTTTTCTCCATTTATAACCGCCAGATATTTAAATGACAAAACATGACTCACAATTTACATTTGTTTTGGTTTCTGTTTCTCTTATCTTTTACAAGCAGAAAATGACTCACGAATATTATGGTATGATGGCGTAACTTTATGCACCGAAAGAAAGAAAAATATAGAAAAAGTTTCTTCCTAGTACTATACTCGTTCAATCGTCATTTTCTTTCCATGACCTTAGTATGTAAATAAATAACTTTTTCTTCGGACTCTTTTATTCTTCTTCTCATAAAGTATATTTATGTTCTGTGAGATTAATGATTGTCTGCGGGTGTGGATGTAGCTTTTCTCTTAGCACATAGGTCACATCCACACTCACACTCTCAAAATGACACTTATGAAGATAATGGACTTTAGAAATAATGTTATTTTTCATTTGATTGAAATCAATTTGTCATCTTCTAATTCTAATCAATGACATTGATTTATTGATAAATAAATCTTTTTTGTTTACTTGTCAAATATTTGAAATTTTTTTTTTTTTTTGAAAAAGTTCATCTATATATTAAAAAAGAAAGATAAAGATTTTTTGTTTTAGATTTTTATTTCGTTAATTTTTCTTTTTAAAATATAAATCGATGTTTTTTCTTGGTCTATTTAAAATGTTGTTCATTTGAACAGATTGTCGTCTATGTTGAAGAAACAAAATCTGAGATTAGAATTTCCTATTGAATCAGTTTAGTAAAAATGTATAAAGACGTAATGAACCGTATTTTTTATAAGATATTTATGGATTTTATTATCTTTGAACTCGTTCTTTTCAAAGAAAGTATCTTTTTCTAATTAATGTCGTTATGTTCTCATTTCAGTTGATCATTCGGATTCTGATAACTATGAAGAGACTTATTCAATTTTCTGTCCTGAATTTCATTATAAATTCATGTAACAGTTATTATCTTTTATTTTTCAACTTGCACCTCTCTCTGCAGACATTTATATCTCGTCAATGAAGGACAACACTAATGCTCACATGCCGTTCTTTTCTAGAGTGTGTTCCATACATGTTTGGTCCTACGTAACTAAAAAAATTTTGAGGTGTATAGCTTTCATTGTGGATTAGTACCAAGAACATTATTGTCATGGACTATCTTTTCGATTCTCCTCATCATCTCAGTCAATATTTTTCCAACAATATAACTGTAAGAATTAAAAGGAAGTCCATATAAAGTGTTCGATGTTCGTGGATTTGGTAAGATTTTGTTATTCATTAGATATCACTATTAATGATCGAATAAATATATCCTAATCGATTTTTTTTTTATAAACATTTTTGAAATTTCGTCATTACGATTGATAATAAATGGTTAAAACGTTTCAACTAACTTATTTTATAATTCTGTAAAATACCAATCATTATTGAATAAGATAAACTTTACTGTTTGAATGCATAGATTGAGTAAAATGAACATTTTGTCCTAGACATGATGACATTTTTGTATTGATCAATTATAATTGTGATAAGAAAACAAGCTGTATTGCATACTGTCTTGTCTCAATAGTATTCTATTGAGAAAAAAATAATAATAATAATATTTCGCGCCACAAAATAAAACAAAATACTATTGGAATACATGATTCCCTACTATTCATTTAATCATCTCCATGTCTTCCATTTCTTTCTTATCATATCAGGTAAAATATCTGAATTATCAGAGCATAATAATATTATTATTCATAGTTATTTGGTGTTTCAATGAGTCCTGTATTGATGATAGTTTATGTTCAAAACAAAATTTACAATGCCATTTTGGTCATTGTTTGTGTCCATTGAATCAATTCTGGGCTGGATATGAAAAACATTGTATTCCATGTCCTACAGGATGGATTAATCTTAGTAAGAATATTCATTTCGAAAAATTAGCGAATTTCTTTTTTCGTTTCGTTGTTCATTTTTTAGTTGTTTTTTGTATTTATTACGAACATCAAATCATGGATTGGTTAAGTGCTCAAACAACATGTCTACAAATGATCGATTCAACAAATAAAACAAGTCGATTACTTGAAATGAATAATCTAGATGAATATAATTTCATTCAAAAATATATTAAACAAATATTAACAGATAATCAAATGAAAATAGAAGTAAATAATAGTCAAGGAATATTATCTAGTACAATTGCATTTATTGGTAGTCTAGGATTAAAAAGTTCAACAGCAAGTAAGTTTAATAGACATGTAAGGTGCCGATAAGTTAAGATTTGTGTAACATTCTTTTTGTCATAGTTGGATAGAGCTCGCAAGTTGCCTAAAAAAAAACATTGTTTTAAACACATCCAGTCCTGGTAGCTTCAATATTTTATACAATTGTTTTTTTTTTGTTTTACTCATGATATACTTAGAAAAAACTTAATGCATGTATTTCGACCTTAGAAGAACCATTCAATATTTAGATATTTGGTGAAAAAATGAAAACGATTTTTTTTTGCGATTTGAATAATATTCAATAAACTTTGGTCAATGGCCTACTTTTCTGTTTAAGAATTCAGAAAAATCCTAGACTCAAAAAGCAAAGAAAGTAGAAAGGTCTATGTTCAAACTCGATAAAATTTTCACAGAAAGTTTGTCTTTGTCTGACAGGTCTACTCAGTAAGCAGAACGATGCATATAGATTTTCCGTGTTTTTTTGTCTCACAAGTACTTTAATAGAAAAAGCACGAAAAACTACATCTTCTCATATATTGACCATCGGAAACCTTTGACAAATCTCACATTTTTACCATGAATTTTTTTTTGTTGAGTGCTAAAAATCAATATTGTTATATTAAAAAACAGAAGTTCTAATCATGAAAAGTTTGAAGCTAAGCCTGTTTTTATGGTTTTTTTTGTTTGCTATCATTATTGAAAAAATGATTTTCTCAACAAACGAACAAATCAGATAAAGATTGAGATTATCAAAACAAGTTTCACTACAAAAACAACGTTTTTTATGTAATTCATGAGCTCTATTTAACTGTGACGAAAAAATTTTGCTCGAATTATCGGCATCTTATCTATCATTAAAATAATAATAAAATAGATTTCTTTTTATATAGAATGGACCTATCGTTGGGGAAATAAGTCTTCTAATACATATACAAGTACTAATCCAATGTGGTGTAAAGAAAAACATTGGAATTCAATAATATTTCCAGCTGAACCAGCATGGGAACAAAATAAAACAATCAACAAAACTTTTCAAGCATTTAAACGATGGAATGATTCAAATGATGGATGTCTTGTTTCACTTTTATCAACAGCTAAACAACCATTTCTTTGTGAAATCATTGGTGAATAATCTTAACAAAAAAAATCTATCGATTTTATTTTCATATAAATCTTATTGAAGGTGAATCAGGAAGACTTAATAATCAATCTATTATATCTTTTATTTCTCCTACTATAACAACCATAATATCATCAACAACAAGTAAACAAACTATAACTAGTGATCATTCATCATCATTAATCTCTCAACAATTATCAACATCATGTAAATTAAATTAAACAGATAGAGCATAATTTCATTCTCAAGAAAAATTGTCGACATTGTCTTTCTAAAAAGTTCGCCATATTGACGTAAAACTTGTACTTTAAGTAAACAAGAGACTCTTTTAAACTAAATTTACTTTGCGAATAATTGATATTCATATAATTTTTCTAAGACAATCACTTCCGAAACTTGATAAAGAAAGAAAATTCCATCAATTTTCTCATAAATAGGAGTGATGTAATTGCGTAGGTTTGTAGAGAATGTTGATCATTTATTATGCTCTACCTGTTAGTTTCATTGAGTCGACCTTTTGTTTTTTTTTCTCGTTTAGTTTTTAATAGAACTACAACATTAAAATTGAATGTGACAAATGAAGAATCAGGTTTAAAAAATAAACAATTTTTATTTATTATTATTGGAATTATTGGTATTGTTTTATTAATAACTCTTCTTATCATTATTATTAATATTAAACAAAAGAAACAAAAATCATCTAAAAATTTAAAATCAACTAGAAAAAAATCATTATCTGATTCAAAAATTGATAAAAAAAATCTAGAAGATTTACAATCAAATGATTCATTTGATTCAGATTTAACAGCTGAAAGTACTACTCAAAAATCTATAAAATCAAAAGGGTAAAAATTTACAAAATTATTACGCAGAATTACAAAATTAGTGACCAAACTCCTCTTTTTTGAAGACGCGTTATCTCAAAAGATGTCCTTGTTGCAATTGTTCTGAGTTCAGCATGCCTGTTTAATGTATACAGTTTTTGTGTAAGAAGAGTCAAGTTTTTTTACAACATAAATCATCGTATCGTTGAGGCCCGTTTCTGTTTGATATGAGCATTATTCAAATCAATTAAAAACATTAACAATAACTATATTTTGGTTTTTAGACTATTCACTGACAATCAGTCATTAACACCAAGTAACTCAAACTCTAGTAATGCAACGAAAGCTGCTTTATGGGATGAAATGGAATCATCATTATTTTCTTCAACATCTCGTGATCCTATCAAACATCAATCTTCATATCAAAAAACTAAACCTTTGTAATTCATAAATGAAAATTTTATTTTTTCTTCTTTTGTTGTCTATCTTTCATTTTCATCCATTATGTATATCATTAGTGTATGTGTATATATATATATAAAATTCAATCATCAAGAACACTAATATTTGTATAGAGCACAAGAGAAAAAAAAAGTACAACTACATACAAATAGACATTGAGTTCTGTTCACTACTTGAAAGTATAATCTCTACACACATATATATATACAAACAGAACAACAATGGGAAAAAAGAAATTTTTTTATCTGCATATTATTCACATAATGACAAGACCATAGAAATAATTTCTTGAAGAATTTTTACGCCAGATGGTGTAAAGGCATGCTAAACAAAAAAAAACATCAATAAATAAATTCTTTTAACTAAAAAAAAAAAAAAAATTCAACATACCGACATTTGCATAAAAACAGTAAATTTCTTTAAAATAAATGCCATTGTATCAAATTTTTTTTGTGGCATTAATACTCGTATTTGTGATGCATATGTTGTACAATCACGTAATAGAACAACACCTAGAATAATACCAGTAAATGCAGCAACAAATGTATTTTCCATATGACCAGCTGCTTTTTGTAGAGCACGATTAAAATTTGCTTCATTTTCATTATTATTATTTTTTGGATTTTGTATACCTAAACGTTGATCTAAATCATTATCAGCATCTTCCATCATCCAATCATTTTCTTCATGAGATTCAGCTTTAGCTGCTAAAGATTCTTGTTCACAAAATAACTTAAAAAAAACAACAACAACAAATCATTCATTATTCATCAATTTTTATTTCTATTTCAATCAAAAAAAAAGAAAACTTACATTAGCAAGATATTCATAGATTTTTTTTGAACTTCCACCAGGCATATTATCTTCCATTAAATGTTTATAAACATTTTTAGTATTTTGTACTAAATTAATTAATAAATTAAGTGTCTGTAAAAAAAAAAAGAAAATAATAAAAGTATCAAAAAAAAATAATAATAACAAACCAAAGCAATTGAATCAAATTTATCTTCATTAGGTAATGAACTTTGTTCAATAGTAACCAAAAGACGAAATAAATTTGAAAAAAAACGATCATCAGATGTTAAACGATCACAATGAGATTCTAAAAAGATCGATGAAAAATTATTTTATAATTAAAAGCATATAGATTGACAACTAAAGTCTCATAACTAATTAGCAAAATCATTTTTTGTTTGTCAATCAAAACTATGTACATTATATAGTCAAACAAAAGTTCGAACCGTTACCCATGGAAAAATTTTTCAAGACAAAACCGCCGTTTTTTTTTTGTTCGGAAGAATTTTTCCGTGGGTAGATTTTTAGCAGTGAAAATATTGAATATTTTCATTATTTCTTAATCCCATGCTGGAAAGTCTCGCTCTCTCAAGAACATGAGAAAAACTCATTTTTTGTAAATATTAATTTCTAAAATTACTAACCACAATCATTTGTTAAACTAGCAAATATTGACATAATAGTTTTACATCCATCTCGAAATATATCATATGTATCTGAACATTTTGTATTATCTGTTTTTATATTTGATGTTGTAGTTATTTTATTATTATGATCATTAGTTGATGAATATTGTTTAAACCAAACAAGTGAAAGATCGAGTAATCTAAAGCAAAAAAAGTTTTATTTATTAGAACAAAAAAAAAAAAATTGAAAATAAATTTACTTTGATAATGAATGAAATAATAAATATTGATTATATTGTACAATATATATTCGATTAATATCAATATTTGTTGATATTTGTTCTGAATGATCATTAATAAATTCTTCTAACATATTTATATAACGACAAACTTTACGATAACGTATTAAAATTTCTGATAATGAATAACATTCAAAATCATTATTTGATAAATCTTGTACAATTGAATTAACTTTAATTTAAAAAAACAAACAAAAGAAATTTAAACAAAAAAAAAATCGAATTTTTCATACTAGCATCAATTATTAAATCAAAAATATGTAATGTACGTGCTTCATTTTTTAACCATTCTTTTATATTATTACGACATATATTAACAAATGTTTCAAGTATAATATCACATGTCTACAAAATCAAAAAAAAACAGAAAGGTTTTATTTAAATTTTTTTGTTGTTTTTACATCAAATCGTTGTTCATAGAAAATATCATCTTGTAATGATTGATTAATTATTGTTAATATACGTTGTTTCATTTTTTTATATTCATCATCATCATTTATTAAATTTTTTGATCGATTTTTATTTACTAATTCAATCATTAAATGTATTGTACTAAGATTTATTCCTGATGTTAATGTATCTGATGATAGAACATATAAAATAAAAGCTGTACATATATTTAAACACTGAAAAAAAAATTAGAAAATTTAATAATTGTCAAAATTACAAAAAAAAAGAAAAAGAAGAAACACATACTGGTACTTCAGGTGCATCTTTTAGTAAATCAAGTACACGTTCAAGTGCACTTTCAGTTCGTAAATGCATACGAAATGATGGTTTAACACATAATTCAGCAAATTTAACAGCACTAAAAATAAATTAATAAAAATTTCGAGAGTACTCAGTAATTGTATTCACATGGAAAGGGACAAAAAAGTAGGTAGCCCAAGCGGTGTCTGATGCATACTTGAAGCCGGTCAAGTCTTTTTCGACTGGACCGGCCGGTTGAAATTCTTGATTTAACGGGCAGAAAACCAGGAACACAAAATAAACTAGAAAGATCGTTTTTTTTAATGCTAGACGGATCTTCACAGTTGCAGAAGACTAGTAATTGGTATAATGTTTACAATAACAGGAGACCTTTTTTAATAGTCAAATAATGAAAGCATGAAGTAAGAAACAGTTAGCTATTGGGAGTTTCTGACTGTCAATAACAAAGTGAGCTCGAAATCTTGAGCAGCAAAATCTTTAGTTCAAACTATATTTAGGCTCTGATGAACTGTTAACTTTTCATGACCATAATAAATCCATTCAGCGTAATTTGAGATCCTCACCATAGGACGAGAAAGCGAGAGTTCAAAAGTTAGAGTAACTATAAATTTATCAATGAAAAATGTTTACGCTCATGTCTGTTGATCTTTGAAGCCATGAAAATTAATAAAAAAACCGGTCTACATCGGTTTTAAAAGTGCGGTCGGTCCGGTTCCAAGTATAGTCGGATATCTATAAGCAAGTGTTCAGGCGTACTACAACTGACGAGGGAACCGTTCCAATTGATTCACGTCGATTTTGCCCATATTTAGCTCTCATGGTTCTTAATGTATGCTAAAAGTTTCAGCAAAAATAAATGTCCCATTGCCGAGATAATGAATTTGCCATAAGTGTCTGCATTTTATAGAGGACTCAGAAAAATCGAGCTTTCTTGGTCATTCATTATGTCGACAATGGGACATTTATTTTTGCTGAAACTTTTAGCATACATTAAGGACCATGAGAACTACATATGGGCAAAATTACAAGTCAGAATTTCATCATTCGAATTTTTTGTAAATACCTTGCCATAGGCCAAAAAATCAGTAAAATGGTTATAACCTTCGAAAGAAGCACCATGGGCGCAAATCCTCTTAGGCTTTTTCTTAGCATACTGACTTCTCCATATGAGCAAAATCGACGTGAATCAATTGGAACGGTCCCCTCGTCAGTTGTAGTACGCCTGAACACTTGCTTAGGGTGGGTTTCAATTAGCAGAATAAACATTGTTTTTTTTTCGTAATTTATAAGAGATTTCATTTCTTTTATTTGTGACGATTGTAATAATTAAAAAAAACAACTTTCATCAATGTTGCTCTTATGACTATGAACATTTTTCTCTATGATCAATGACCTTTTACTGTATCCTATAGTGTGACCTATACCGTTGAGGCACATCGCGGCGAAAGTGTTAATATGAATACTTTTATTTTCTTTATATAAACAAAGATACCTAAGACAACGACTAGCAAGTAATTTATCACTTTGAAATCCTGCTAAAAGATATTCCATATCATCAATATAACTTTGAGTTTCACCAAGTTCTTCACATGTAGTTGGTTGTCGAATATTTGGTACAATTGTATACATCTTTATAAAAAAAAAAAAGATTTAATTCGATAATAATAATATTGTATAAATTTACTTTTTTTTGATCTCTTGGACAAATAAGTTTTGTTTTACCATTTTCAATAATTGTTGTTGTTGTATGAATATTATCTGTACTTTTTGATTTAACAACTAATGAAGTTTTTGATATTGTACGTTGTTCAACAATTGATTGTGATGAACATATATTAGTTGATATTTCTTGATTATTATTATCTAAATCATATTCATTTATTTCACTACTAAAAAATGCTTTATGATTTAATTGTGCTCGATTTGCCTAAAACCAAAAGACAAATTTTCAATAATGAAAAATATATTTATTATTAAAATAACAAAACAAACTTTATAACTTGTACTAAAAATTTTTCTTGGTCCTGAATAAATTGTTTTTGTTAAAGTTCGTTTTGTATTTTTTAATATTAATTTTTTTTTAACTATTCCACTTGATATTGTTGTTAATTTTGATGGTGAACTTTGACTATTATTACTACTACTATTACTACTTTGATCATCATTTGTTATATTATTTGATAATTCAGTTTTTGGTGGTGATTGATTTTTATTATCGATCATAATATTTGAATCGATTGAACGTGATTTTGAATTGAAAAATATTCCACGACGTGTCGTCATTTCCCTTTTTTTTTTCTATTCAATCTGTAATAAATAAAATTAAAAAAAAAAGAATCAATCGAAATGGACAATGACCACTCTTTTCTATTGTTTATTATTTTGACAAATTAAATATGATTTGCTATTGAAATTAACCAATGATAAAACAAATATATTTATTTATGTTCGTTGAGAATCATCAATTATACTGAAAAACATGGTGAGTTTAGATGATCGTTTACTTGGAGAAAAATTACAAAATTATTGTAGTAGTTCATCTGATGAAGAAGATGAAAAAGGTAAATTGATAAGTCACAATTGAAGATGTTTTTATTTTTTTCTGTAAGATAATGATTCTGATCATGGTGATAAACAAGAAAAATCAACAACAAAATTCACACCAGAATCAGAATTAAAACCACCAAATTCATCAAGTGGTATTACTGAAAATGTAAATAATTCAAGAATAATTATATAATTTGAAGAAAAAAAAAACAAATTACTATTTTAGACTGGACCAAAAGGTGTTATTGAAGATTGGCGACGTTATAAACAATTGGAAACAGAAAAACGAGATGAACAAAAAAAAGAAAAAAAAGAATTAATTAAAAAATTAACAATGACATGTAGATCGTATGTAAGTTAAAATAAAATTTATATAATAACCTTGAAAAGTATTAAATATTTTGGACAAGTCTTATGAGGAAACCTTTCCAAGTGTTAATCGTTGATCGAGCTTATATTTTGCCTATAACTAAAACTCGATGAGACTAGCAGAAACTCAGAAGGATTCGTTCCTGTACACTGTCCTTTCGGAGTTACGATCATTTTATTAGTTTTTCGACTTGTGGCAATGGTATTTATAGGGAAGCTCAACTATGAAATTTTGTCTATAAACAGGTCTCATAGTTACTAGAATGTCCTAAAAGTTTCAGCTAAAATGAATGTTTCTTTCTCAAGATATTGAATTTTCAAGGAACGTTCATATTTCAAAGGCAAAGGTCAAAGAAACGTTCATTCTAGCTGAAACTTCTAGGACATTCTACTGATCATGGAACCTGTTTATAGACAAAATTCCATTGTTGGTCTTCAATATAAATACCATTGCCAGAGGTCGTAACTCCGGAAGGACAACGTATGGGGATGAATCCTTCCGGAGATTCTGCTAGTCTCATTGAGTCTTAGTTATGGACAAAATATGAGCTCGATCGGCGATTAACACTTGGGAAGATTCCCTCTTTAGTTGCATGAGTCCATATTGAAGTAGTACGATCATGTTTCGTTTTTTGTTTGTTTGTCATGAAGGATTATAAAACTTATATTTTTGTTAAAATTGATACAAAAAAGTCAATCATTGGTAGAGTGTGTACATAGAAAAATGAATAGAATACTTTTATATCTATTTAGTTGGATGAAGAAGAAGCAAAGAAAAAAGAACAAGAAGTTGGTGAAGATGAATTTTTTGATCCTGAAGGTGACTTTTTTAAAGAATATCGAGCAAAATTAATGTATCAAATGCAACAACGATTATTGAATGCGTATGTATTTTTCTTTTTGAAATTCTTAAATTATGTAATATGAATTAAATAAAATAATTTTATGTCTTTTTTTTTTAGTCCTCGTTTTGGTAAACAAATCGATTTAAATCGTGAAAATTTTACAAATGCAATTGATGATGAAAATAAAAATGTTACTATTGTTATACATGTTTATGAAAAGGTTTGTTTCTATTTAATGTATATATCAATTAATTAAGTTTTATTAAATTTTCAATAAAGAATAATTCTTTTTTTGTAACTCTAATCTAGTGGCGGAACCAGGATTTTGTGGTATGCTGGATCTCAGCTTTAGAGTATGGGTCCCAGTTGAAACTTATGGGAGGATGATATTGGTCTCAAATGATGAGTTTCTATCTAAAGATTTTTGCGATAAGAGTTTGCTAAAAAAATTAGCATTTTCCTGAGCCTCCCCAGAAAATTTCTAATACTGTCCGTAGTAACCTATTTCTAAGTATGCCATCGCACGCTACGTTGAATTTAATCGATAGATTTAAAATCTCATATAAAAATATATTTTTACATGAGATTTGAAATCTGTTGATTAAATTCAACGTAGCGTGCGATGGCATGCTTAGAAATAGGATACTACGGACAGTATTAGAAATTTTCTGGGGAGACTCAGGAAAATGCTAATTTTTTTAGCAAACTCTTATTGCAAAAATCTTTAGATAGAAACTCATCATTTGAGGCCAATATTATCCCCCCATAAGTTTCAACTGGGACCCATACTCTAATCGATTCTTTTTATATAATCTAAAGAGATAAACTATTAGTAAAATCTGTCGGATTAGTCTCGAACTCAATGAAATTTTAACAAATGATTTTTGAAGTATATTTTTTTTTCTTTTTTAATAGGCAGTAATTGGTTGTAAAACAATGAATAATTGTATTGAAATTCTTGCTGAACAATATCCATATATAAAATTTTGTCGAATTCAAGCATCTGAAGCACAACTCAGTCATAATTTTGTATATATATTAGTTTATTATTTTCTTATTTGTTTTAAATTTTTCATTTTTAGGTTCAAAATGGTTGTCCAGCACTTTTAATTTATCGTGGTGGTGAATTACTTTCATCATTTATTTCAATAACAAATAAATTAGGTGATGATTTTGTTGCTAGTGATGTTGAAGGTTTTTTACAAGAGTAAGCAAAATATTTTTTTCTTTGTTTTTTGTTTTATTTTGATGTTAATTTTATTCACAGATCTGGATATCTTTCATCAACTGAATGTGTTAAAACTAACACTGTACGTGATAGTCAAACACAAAAAAATAATAAATCTGATACAGATGATGATTAAATTTCTATATATATATATATTACTAGTCATGTTTTAATCGTTTGTTGTTGTTTTTTTTTCTCAAAAATAAAATATTGTATTGCATGCCATATAATGTAGATATATATAGATTACCAAAATGCATCAACACGATCAACAGCTGCTTTAAGAAAATCTTTATGTGAAGCATATAAATCAAGTGTATGATCAGCAATACACCAAACAACTTTCTCAGCATCATCACCTAAAGAAAATAAAATAGATGAGATTTTTTGCTTTTTTTTATTTATTAAAATTTCATACCAGCATGTAAATCAAGTTGATCAGTTAATTGACCTGTTTCATCATGAAAATGCCTAAAAATTTGAATTAGAATTTTTTTTTTTTGTAAATATTAACTTACATAGCAACTGTTTCCATCCAAGCATTATCTGTATTTCGAGGATCATCAACATATGATTCATATAATTTATAACCATTTGAAAATAATCGTTTTATTTGATTATTATCAATACCATCACGTAATGCTTCTTCTTGAAATTCACGCATTACTGTATTTGAAACATTTTCACCTGGATCGACCATACCCTTTTTTATAGATCATAAAAATCAATATATTTAAATATATATATATGTCTTACTCCAGGTAAAGCCCATTCTTTTGTATCACGTCGTCGAATAGCAACAAATTCAAGAACAGGTTTTAAATGATTATGTGCATTAATTCGACGATAAATTATTGAACCCTTTTCATCACGTTTCCAACTAAAGAATAAGAAAATAAAAAAAACATGTTCAAAACATTTTATCTATACCGTGTAACAACTGGATCACCAGCATGATTAGGACCCCAATAATATAGACGACCTCGACCAGTCACTAAAATTTAAATGATTTTAATTAAATTATCCTATAAGATCATTTATGATGACAATGAAAAATAAAAAGTTTAACAAGGACTGAATTATGAACGGAAAAAAGAAAGAAGTCTGGGTCATACATATCTCTAGTCTTGACATACCTGTATAGGTTATGTGATATTATCAGATACATTTATTTGTAAACATTTTGTTTTTTTGGTTATTTCTCATATATATTTTACCTGAGATATTGACTCATAAAAAGTATGAAATTTGTTTTTAATTTGATGATATGACTTTTTCATTTGATTTAGTTAATAAAACATTTTGTATTTTCTTACTTCCTGTTCTTCCTATTGGATTTCTTGGTCGTTGAGTTATTGGATCAATATAATAAAAACCAGTAAAACTTCGTCGATCAATTTTATTATCAATTTGATTAAATTTAATAATTTTCGATCTAAACTAAATCATACAATTAATATTTCTTTTGTTTTAATTGACTAACGAATCACATGGATCAGCTTTTGGATTACGTTGAATTTTAGTAGTTGTATATTCAATAGGTTTATAATCTGGAAAGTCAACATTCCAGGATACTTTATCATCAGGAACAGAAAAACGCTTTCAAAAAAAAAAAACAATTAATTATTTATGATTAAATCATTGCTCTTTTTTTTTGTGTGTGTCTACTAACTTTAGCTTCATTATCATAAACTAATGATCGACATTTATAATGAGTTTTTAAACGTGTATTAGTTCGATTAATTGATCTTTCTCTTGAAGACTATATACATACATTGGTTTTAAGATGATATATTTATATCAAATAAATGAACTTACATTAGAATTTCTATATCTTGAATATTCATTCTCATTTCGTTTTGTTATTTGTAAATAACAAGGAATTTGTAAATTTTGATTCTAAAAAATAATACATATTAAAGTTGAAGCAAATTTTTTCTTTTTGTCTTTATAATCAGTATGAATAATAAAATAAATATTAGTCACATTTTATAACAAGATTGTTTTTCATTTTGATACAAAAAGAAAAAATAAGAAATCCTATATAAAAATATTCTTAATTAGTTTATCGACGTACAATGTATAAAGAATATTTTTTTTCTTCAGGTTCAAATACTTGAAGAATACAAAAAAAGAAGAAGAACTTACTTTTATTGATTCACGATAATGTGCATCTCTATATCGACAATATTCTTGAATACTCGATTCACCATTCATAATTTTTTTTTGTTTTAAATAGAATCTATCTGGATGTAAATCCAGAATATTTTTTTGTTTTTTAATAAATAAAAATGCTGTTTGATTAGAATTGTTTTTTCGTTGATAAGTTGAAGAACGAAATTGAAAGTAATTTTGCACTTTCTTCAATTGTTGACGACAAGAAAAGTAAATTTTATTATGTGGTGAATATAAAAATGAACCGTTGGAATCATTTTCTTGTAAAGAAAGAAAAGTTCTCGTAACCATATTATTTTTTGTCGACCGTTAATGCTTAGATTTTTTTTTTATTCTTTCTATTTTTGTAAAGAAGTAAACATTTTTTTTTTCTTCTTTTCTTGAATCACATACATCGAATGACAACAGACGAGAAAAAAAAAAGAGTATATGAAAAAATATTGCTTATAAAATATTCTTCTTTTTTTTTTTTATGTTAGTCAACAATATTGAAAAAAAGAAGATATAATATTACAGATTTTCTTATACATAAGATATTAATCATAGTTCCAATTATTTGATGCCATCTTATACATGTTATATTCTGTACTTTTGCTTAATGATCATTTTCTTTTTTTTTTTTTTTTTTTTTAAATAAGAAAAACAAAAAAGACATTTTTTTTTTTTTTTCGCACATGGTTATGTGATAAAACCTATGATTATCTGCTTCATAGAATGTGTCTAACCTTCAATGATAATTAATATTTTTGATATCATTGGGTTTCGTTGTTTTTTTTTTGTTTCGGTCAAATTTTTAATATATTTATGAGTCAAACGGAAGAACTTAGTGAAAAAGAATGTATGTTTCTAGTTTGATTATATCATAATATATAAAAAGCATGAAAAATAATGTTAATGATGATATGTGTATCATTGTCGTTTCATTAGCTAATGCATTTTTTTCAAGAAAAAAACTGATTTTATCTTGACAACGAGAATCTTCGTCTGCTTTTTCTGTACAACCAAATAGACCACCTGGACATTCACGATTTGCAGATTTTTCAATATAATCTAAGAAAACAGTTAATTGAGCAACATCACCAGCAACAGGTGTTATTGTACAGTTTGTTATATATGAAAGTGCACATGTATGATATTCATATGCATCTTTACACCATTTAACTTTTTCTTGTGCTGACCATCGACGATCAAAACGAACACGATTTTCAATAATTGGACTACATTGTTTTCCAGCCTAATTTTATATTCAAAAAAACAAAAAAAAAAATTTTTTATTTATTCATATATCTATTTATTTTTTTTCCGTACTTTTTCTAAATTACAAATAGGTATTGTTGCTGTAGTTGAACGATATCTTGTACCTTGTATTGTTTTTAATGTTGTACGACATTTATATTGTATTGGATTTGTTTCATTATAATCTATACAATATTTTCCAATACGTAATGCATTACGTTTAAGTTGTATATCTAATGATGCTAATGCAGCTGCATATTCTGTACGCATATCACAACAAAGTAAATGTTCATTGACACATTCAGAAAATGTTTTACCAGCATCACAATAAGCAAGTAATTGTTCTTCAGTATATAATTGAGATTTCATTAAATTTTCATCATCTTTTGATGGTCCTTGTGGACAATCAGCTGCTTTCCATATGTCACATTCATAACTTTTATTAATTAGAAATAAAAAGAAGAAGAAGAAGAACAACATTAACAACAAACATTTCGAATATATAATCATTTGATGTTAGAAAAAAAAAAAGAGCAAAAAACAATAAATGAATTTGTTTTATTTTTGTATTTGTTAGTAGGATTAGAAACTAAGATAAACAATCGATCGGTTAAGTTAGTATACATGGCGCTAAAACAATCCGTATACATCTATATATATATATATTATAAATTATATAATACTTGTTTTATTGACCCTTTAAACAAACGTTTGACGTGTTGTTTATATAATCACTATGAGCTTATTCGTATCAATTTCTACAATTGAAGTTTTTCTTTTAATTGTTCATTATATTGTTATTATTTCTTTTGCTATAATGATCGGTCAAATTACTTGGACATTATTTTTAATATATAAAGAAAAACAAAATGTTAATATTGATGAATATAATACAACAACTATTGAATTTGAATAAATTAAATATTTTATTTCATGAAATAAATATGATTCAAATAAATTAGAAATAAGATTTTAAATATTTCTATTGACATTTAAGATAAACCGTAAACAAAGAACTATGTAAATATTTTTGCTATATTTTAACAACATAGGCAAATATTGTCAAACATTCTTATGAAGTTGTACAACTAACTTCAATAAAGAACTGTAACCTTTTATGAGTTATTAAAAAAAAAAATTTATTTGCATAGTCAAAAATAAACGACTTTTAAATTTTTCCATAAATTCTCCATATGAAGTGTTATTAGGTTTCATATTAAAATAGTTAGAATTAGTTAACAAAAAAAAAACTGCAATATTGTTTGTTTGTTTTTTTTCATAACTTGTGACACATTATAATTCTTTGTTGAAGTTAGTTACAGGACTTCAAAACAATTTTTGATAATAACTTATCTTTTATCAGTAATAAACAAAAAACAAATATGAGTTCATTTTATGAAATTATACTACAGATATTTACATATTTCTCTTCATTAATTTATTCAATCTTTTAGAATAATACCAAAAATGAGAATTCGTTGATAAATAACGGTATTCTCCAATACATTTATTTTTTTCTTTTTTCTTCTTTTATACAAAAAAAAAAAACAACGACTGTAAGATGACAAGGACAAAAAAAAAGAAGCATAAAAAGACAAAAGAACGAAGAAAAAAAAAAAACTATACGTTTTTGAATGTTGATATTTAACTTAACTGCGCCCAATTTTGACATGAACATCTTAATCAATCAGACAAGAAACAAAAAGACAGAGCGAGTATATAAAGATCAGGAAGATAAAGCATAGAAGACAAAGAAGAAAAAAAGAAGATATTAATATCAACTTGATTGTATGTCTACAGATATTGTGAAAGCCATCGAAATGCTTCACCATAACCTTCACGTCTTAGTACACTACACATAAATAATTCCATTGGACGACCAGCTATATCCGAACGAAGAACATTTCCTTTGCCTGTTGTAGCTGTAGAAATACCAAGCACATAACGAAGTTCTTGTTCACTACAAGCTCCTGGTAAATCAATTTTATTTCCAAGTATAACAATAGGTGCATTCGCTACTTGTTCATCTGTTAACAAACTCTAAAGAAATAATAAATTTTTTTGTTTTTTTTTCATATAAAAAAAAAATTAAAATAATATACAAACATCAAGTTCAGCTTTTGCTTCAGCAAAACGTGTTCGATCAACTGCATCAACAAGAAACACAATTGAATCAACAGCAGGAAAATAATCTTTCCATACACGACGAGCTTTAATAACAAAATAAAAAAAAATTAATTGATTTTTGTTTTTTTCAATATAAAAAGAAAAATCTTTACCTTGAGCATGACCACCTAAATCAAATGTTGTAAATTTCATATTACCCATAACTAATTCTTCCGAAGCTAGATGAAAAACACAAAAATCATTTATATTAAATAAT
Source organism: Rotaria sp. Silwood1 (assembly GCA_905250075.1). Classification (NCBI taxonomy): domain Eukaryota; kingdom Metazoa; phylum Rotifera; class Eurotatoria; order Philodinida; family Philodinidae; genus Rotaria; species Rotaria sp. Silwood1. Next base: position 20,770 of record CAJNOP010000431.1, read on the forward strand.
AAAATCAATATTATACTTGGATGTAGTGTTGGTACATGTTGAGCAAGTCGATCATCTTTAAGCATATGCAATAGAGTTGTCTAAAAACAAAAAAGATGATAAAACAAGAAAATTCATTTATTGTTTTTACTTTTCCAGCATTATCAAGGCCAAGAAATACAAGTTTACCACTTTTCTTATGAAGACCTATTTTAAAATAAAATATATTAGTTATATATATACAAGGTTAAAATTAATAACGTTATACCAAGTGTTGTTAAAATATTGGTAAACCAATCCCATAAAAAACTCATTGTAATTTATGAATTATTTCAATTGGCTTTGATAAAAATCTGAAGAAACAAAAAATAAAAAAAAGTTTTATTTTTTACAAACAACAAGTAAAAGTAATTATTTGTTTCTTTTACGGCCACGTGTTTAAAGCATAGTTTTGGCTTATTTTTTAACCAATCATTATATCCGTATGGATCCTCAACAATGAAATATCGATTTGATAAGCGACATCTCTTCATTTATTGGTGTTTTCTTAAAATTATTAATTAGAAATTAAATTAAATTATTATTAAGTTGAGATGATATCAAATTTGATAGGATGCGATTGATAACCTCGCAGGTACATTGTTGATAATTAGTGCGGAACGACATTTTTTATGTACGCAACTGAGTAAGAAGAATCGACAGAGTTACGATTGAGTTTTATGAAAGAAATATGAAACTTTTTCAAGATAGGACGATGAAAGTCATAGCTGAAAACACTCTTATTCTTAAGACTCGAATATTTATATGGCAATTGTATTATTTGTTTTGGATAAGATTGAGAGTTTATAGAATAGAATATGTTAAATACGAATGATTATACTTTGATTAAGTATGTATATAATCTTTGAGACTTGAATCTCGGACATTTTTTTTGCAAAAATATATAAATATATACAATCATTCAAAATCAAAACTTATTATTTATAAACAATGCTCTTCGATATTGTTTTATCGATATGTCTAATATAAATAGTTTGTTTGTTTTTATTTAATTTTCGATAAAACACGTTGAATAAATTGCTCAGTTTTAATTATATTTGGATGTGTTGATGGTAATGCATGACGATAGATACAAGCAGCTTTTTCATAATTATTTAATGCTTGTTGTAATTCATCTTTATCTTCATAAACAAGACCAAGATTATTAAGTGTTGATGCTATTTGTGGATGTTGTGGTGGTAATGTTTTACGATATATATCAAATGAACGATTATGATGTTTTAATGCTAAATCATAATTACCAAGACATCGATATATTATTCCTATATTACTATGTGATGCACCTAAATCAGGATGATCAGCTGGTAGATGTTTTTCTCTTATATTTACAGCTTTTTGATTATATTCTAATGCTTCATTATATTTTTTTTCTATTTGATATATACCAGCTATATTATTTAAACATATAGCAACTTTAGGATGATCATTACCAAATGCTTGTTGAAGTATAATTAATGATTTATGAAATGATTGAAGTGCACGTGTATAATCTTGTTTTTTTTCATAAATTGTTCCAATACTATTATAACTATTTGCTAATTGTGGATCATCAGATTTTAATAAACGTGATTTTATTTCAAGTGCATTTTTATGCCAATTTAAACTTGATTCATAATCACCTTTTTCATAAGCTATTATACCAAGTGCATGATAACATCGACCTAATTCTTGTGAATCTTTTGCTAATCGATCAAGTGATCGACGATAATAATTTTCTGCTTCACGAAATTTTCCCATATCACGTAAAACATGACCAAATGAAAGAAGATCAGTTTCATCTTGACTATGTTGATTTTTCATATGTTCAAGTATTGGTTTTAAATCATAATCATTACCACTAGCTAATGTCATATGTATAATCCATAAATGATCATCATTACAATAAATTTTAACAAGTCGAAATATTGATCCTAACATAAATAATACTTCAGATTCATCAGGAAAATAACTAAAATGACTTATATTAGCAAATGGTTTATCATTATTATATTGTGGATTAGCATCAATTTCAAAAAGAACTTTTTCACATTGATCAGATTCACGAGAAAAAATTAAAGCTAAATTACGATTAAGACTTGTTGAAAAAAATGAATTTATTGATATATATTTTCCAATTGAATTTTTTAATAATTGAAGTTCATCATGAAACATTAATTGACCACGATAAACATGTATTATTGATGAACATTGATATTCTAATAATTGTTGATATAAATCACGTATAAAAAAACGAAATAAATAAATTAAATCAATATTTTGTATTCGTAATGCTTTATTTAATAAACGATATAGAAATGATTGTCTTGTATACCACCATATAGCACGATATGATGTATAATTTTTTTCAAAATCATTTATTATTGATAATTCATGTGGATTACCTTTATATTCATCTTTACATACAGTAACAAGATCATTCTTTTCATATATACTTGATTTCATTCGAAGTAAACAATCAATTAATAATTGTGAATGTACAAATTGTCCATTAAGTCCTGTTGTTGATTGACCTTGATCTGTATTGAATATATTTATTGGAAGAATTTCATCATCTTTTTTTTTAATACGATTTATTTGATCATGTTGAATTTGATTTATTAAATCTTCTGATTTAATAATAACAGCTTGAATCTAAACCATTGAAAAATTCTTATTAGTTTTTTTCTTTTTTTGTCAAAATATTTTGACAGACTATTAAAAATTAAAGGCAAATTTTGAAACAAGAGAAATAATAAATGAATTGATAATTTGTATTATACAAAAAAAGAAAAACAAAAAACATATTTTGAAATTCATAAGAATTAATAATGAATCGTCAGCGATAATCAAAATAGTGATAGAACTAGATTGCAATCTTGTAATTAAGTTTTTTATGTGAATTTTCTCTTTTCTGAAGGTATACGAGATCGAAATCGATGAATAATAAATTCCGATAATTTATACTCAAAAAGTCTTTGACCCTATGTCCTTTGATTTTTAAACTCAAACAACCGAAAAAAAAAATGAATATTAATATATATTATTTCCACTTTGTAAATACAAATGATGTAAAATCATGTCGTCAGATTTTATACTCTACGTAACTACGAAAAACATGATTCATAAGTTTTCAAGTTGCTAGAAAGTATATTTTGTTCTTTGCTCTTGACATTATTGATTTTATCAAATTGAAACATTTTAATAGATTATAACTGCGTGATTATTACTCATTTTTTAGCTGTCATGTAATCAAAATGAAGAAAAATATTTTTTTTTCTCGACTTGAAATTATGAATAATTCCTAAGAATACAATCTAGCGTGAATATTGAGAAGGTAACATCCTTTTAAAGATCGATTGTGAACTTTTAACTTATTGCTCTAGAACAGAATCGAATTGATTCTAATTTTAAAGATAAGTGTGTGTGTGTACGTATAATTACTTTACTGAAATTTTTAGTCCATTGTCCATTTGTTTTTCTATCCATACAATAAACATAGATTGAAAAAACTTGTCGAAGATTATGTATACGTGGTACTAATTGTCGACCTGATATACCACTAACAATAATAACAATACGATCATGATTTGATACAGATCGAATATATTTTTCACAATTTTGAATATTATCAAATGTTCGTAAATGATTAATTATTGTTCGTAATTGTTGTTGAGTATGAAGATTTTCTTGTGAATCATTTATTGAACTATCAAGCCAAACAAGTGAAAATGTTTCTAAATTACTATTATGCGTTGTTGAAGATGTTGTTGTTGTAGACGATGTCATCCCAATGAGAATTTAATTGTATTTAATATAAAAATGACGTTTTTTCTTTTTCTCATGTCATTATGATTTGTAGAATCATAATCTGAATTAAAATGAAAAATGTTTATTCTTTTAATTCAATACAACAATTATGATAATTATCATAGATAAATGTTTCCAACCATAAATAACCAGGTTCGTCAAGTATAATAAGATTCAAATGAGACAGAACGTAAAAAAAGGAAGAGAAATATACTTGGTTTTTTCCAAGTATTATTACTGACAATAATTAAAAAGACGAAAAAAAGAATAATTTCTGTTTTTTCATAATAGAAAAAATCTAGGTTTTTTTGTCAATATTTTAGATTTATACATCTTATCATAACTATTTAATAAGTTGTCTTGATTAAAGAAAAATTGAACGAATTTTTGTTTCAATTGTCAAATAAAAAAAACAAAATGTTATTTATTAAATCTTATATCAATTTTAATATGATGTATAGAACTAATAGAAAATTTATATGAGTTTAAAATCAATTTTTAAAATTATAAAAAAATATAATGTATTAATAAATGCATATAAATTAAATAGTTCTTACTAATATATGAAACTTGGAAACATATTTGATTTATATATACATACATATAATTTTGTTGTTTTAAACCAATCAGCATGTGATATTATTATCAGTGGGAAAATTTCGATTTATATATTCTTATTGCGATGATTGATTTCTTTTAAGATAAATCATAGATTAAAATATTATCTTATTAATCAAATTTTCATTAGAAATAAAGACAATTTTTGTTAGGGAGACATCTATAAAAAAATCAATCAAAATCTGATTCAAACAGGAAAACTATATTGATCTTAATCAAAAATGAGATAGAAATAGAAGGCTTTAGTATTTTATCGTATAAAACATTTATTTACTTTTAAGTTAAAAATAGAATAATAAAGCTTTTTTTATTCTTTTGTCAGTTACTGATAACAATTATCTAGTGTTTGGGGTCATAGCAGATATAGGAAAGGGATGCATTAGAGATAGTCACATCTTTCTTTCAGATTATTTTTCGATTCATTCGCAAATGAGCCGACATGGCCTCTCTCATTTGATTTCAGAAAATGGTTTGTGACTAGAGATCGCGCTCATTTACGAAAATTCGAGATTCGCTACTGGTTTATTTACATCAGATTTAAGATATATCTGTAAAATCTAAAAAAACTACGAAATAAGATTGAATTCAACAGGAATAATATACGAATATCTATAGTTACCTTAGTTATTATCTATAAAAGATATTTTATAATTAAAACAGGTGTACGTAAATATTCGCAGTTTTTACTGGTATTTAGATATAAGAGACAAAACTGAAATTAAATAGATAACATAACACTGCATACGAAAGATAGAAAAAAAAGAACATCCGATCAATCGTATATGAACTCGACACAAAAGTCAATGTTTTTATATAATAGAGTAATTGAAAATGAAATTTGTTTTTTTATGATACCAATGAATTTTCATTCTTTCTTGAAAGTGAATAATGCAATGAAAAAAAATACAAAACTATGACGTGCGTTTGGTCATCTTTTTTGAAAAGTTCTGCACGATTTTATTTATTGAAACGTCATTGTCAATCTTGTAAAAAAAAAGAACAATTACTTCAAAAAGTTCGTTTTTCTCTCGAATTTTTCAATTAATCATAAAAAGAAGTCAAATGATAACAATGAGGACTTGCGCAAGATTCATAATAACGTAGCATGTTGATCATGGAAGCAAAGTTGAAACTAATGAATCAACTATTGAAAGTGATTCATCATCTTTTTTACAAAAGATTTTTTTTTGTCTGTAAAGTGAGTCTCATGATCTTAAGAATACTCGAAAAGTTTAAATGAAAACGATTGCTTCCTTCTTGAAATATTCAAAATCTGATTAGATTGCAGAAAACAATTAAAATGATTGAAAGTTTTAGAAATATTCTTTTAAGATCTATTCAAAGACAAAATTTTCGAATAGAAATCTTTCATTTAATTTTTCTGTCAATACTTTAGCAAAACTATTGTTTGACTACAAAAAAGATATATATATATGTTCGAATTCTTTTAAGTCCGTACTGCGCTGCACTTTATTTTCACCGACTAGGTTCGATTACTCAGATTGCTTGAAAAATGATATAGTATAAATAGTTTCGTAAAGGTTAAGAAAATGATGCTGAAAAGGAAGAATGACCTACCAGAACTATAATTCAAATCATATCTTTTATGACCACACTGATGGACACCTTTTTTCGATATTCGACGAGTGTTAATCTTTTTAACTTCACGATGATCGAGAAATTATTCTTAGAATAGAATCATGAAACAGATCAGTTTGTAATTACAATTCGTCAATCATAATAACATATGATACAAAAGTAATGCGGCAAATGTCGGATTCTATTTCTCTTCGATAGAAAGGATGCTGAAAAAATATTTTTTTTATGTTAAGAGTATAGAGCGTTTTCTTCTCTTTCGAATCGTATATAACGTATTTTTATAACATACTCATAAACGAAAGGATACAATAGAAAAGAAAAACATCATTACAAAGAATCTACACTTTTTTTTTTAACAAAAGAGCTGCACAAAATGTCGATTTTTATATCTTTTTCATAAATAGGTTCTGAAAAGAATATTTTTATATCAGTTAATAGAAAATGTATTAAATAAAATGAGAAGAGAAAAAAAGAGAAACATCTGGGCAATAAATTTATAATTTTTACATGTAATCATTAAAAATATCTTCTAAACTCCCCCTCAGAATAAAAAGGCATGGCCTTCTATTATGTCCCAGTGAATCGGTCTTTTTTGGGTGGCGTTCTATTATGTCTTCTCGGAAATTTTTTCACATTTTTCCTTGAAATTGGTATGGCGTTATATTATGTCCAGAGAATCAAACGATCCGAGGTGGCCTTCTATTCCGGGTGCCTTTCTATTATAGGGTGGCGTTCAATTTTGTGGGGGGGGGGGGGGGGGGGGGTAGACAACAGTCGATTCCAGTTAACTGTTGTTTTGACAAGATGTTTTTAACAAGTTCACAAAGATCACATTAATTGTCATCGATCAAGATGTTTTTGATGAGAATAGACCTATTCAGGTGTTCTCCAAAGTCACCGATCCATTGGATCATACTTCATCTTCAACATTTTGTCAACTTTGACGAAACCTTTAGCATCATTTTTCAACTATTTTGAATAGTCGAGCCTGGCCACCAAAAACAAAATACAGTACAGAACAGACTTTAATGCAGAAACTGAAGAATGATAAAACCTTATATCATTCTAGAGACTTACTGTCATTGCTTTATTATTGCAATCAATCGATAATTTTCAATAGTCTTTTAATATTATTATTATTATTATTCAAAACACTGTATTTACATTTCTTTATTTTCAACAATATTAGTATTTACATTAAAAGATTGTAAATTCATTTCAGTCATATTATTACTTTCTTCTTCGACATTTTCAGGTTTATTATCATTTTCTTCTTCAATATTTTCAGGTTTATTATCATTTTCTTCTTCGACATTCATGATTTCATTATTTTTTTCTTCTTCAATATTTTCAGTTTGTTCTATTGTATCATTACATATCATAATAGGTACATCTACTTGCCATAAATTTTCTGTATGTTCGAAATAAACTTTAAAATGTATTTTATACTCAATTTCTAAATTAAATGATGATGAATCATTATCTAGTCCATATTTAAATTTAAATGTTGGCGGTAAATATATTTTATGTGGTATATTTATTAAAGCTTTATTTCTTATTAATTTATTATTTGATGCCATATTATTGAAATTCTCAGCAGCATTACATAAATCTTTTTGCCAAACATTTGATTCGATAATATAATAGATTCCTAAAGTTATTTGAATATTATAAATATTTGCTTGATTTGGATTTTGCATTTCATAAAAAATTTGTATTATATCATTGAATGTAAAAATAGCACGATTTATTTTAACTTCAAGTTTAATACCTGATATATGATTTTCAATTGGACCAAAAAATAATGGTGTTAAAAGTAAAGGTCGATCGATATATACATGAGGACAAACACATATTGGTATTGATGATAAAATTTCATTTTTAGATTTTTTATTAATAATAAGATTAATTGAATATGTTATATTTGGATATGTATCTATATCATTAAATGATGGTGGTAAATGATCATCTAAATGTAATTGAAAATTTTGTTTTTTATTTAATGATGAAATAAGATTAAATTCAGTTGAAAAAAATTTTATTTGACATTTTTCTAAACTTTTTCTTTTACGTTTTTTAAAATAAATAATACCAGTTAATACAATAGATGCTTTTGTTGTTTTATTATATAAAATACTACCAGATACAGTATCATTAGGTAAATAAATGGCTCCAGGACGATCAAGTTCAAGAAGATCATTAGTTATACCTCGGCAATGTTGTTGTATATTACCCATATACAATAAATATCAACGAAGAATGAAAAAAAACACACGTTTGACTATAAACTTATCGTTCTGTATAAAAGAATTCAATTAAAAATAACCCATATATGCTTTTTTTAAAAATCTTTTATTACGACAAAACCAATGATTGATATGTATAATATGAGACGATGTAATATTAATGAAAAAATTTGAGGAATTTTTGTTCTAAAAATTTTATAATCAAAAAAAACACAATTAAATACTTTTGAAAAATTTCTAATGAATAATTGGATATAGAAATGATGAAATAAGAAGAAAAAAAATCCTTTGAGATTTATATGATTCTACTATTTTTGTTAAATTTCAAGTAGTTTTTTAATTGGTTATTAGACTTCAAATGAATAATTTTTGTAAAGTAAATATTTAATCGAACATATTTATTATAGCGATAAATACCCGTAATAACTCACTTGCTTATATACAACAAAGTAATAACCGATAATGGCATATAGAACGGTTCGTAGGAGAATTTCTTATTGACCAATTTAAATTTTCAAAGTTTTAACATGTGTTTGTTTTTTTATTAATCAAATTTCTATTCTATCAACTCACTTTGATACGAAGTTATGCAATGGAAATAAAGTCGAATAACTATTCAGCGTTATAATTTATCATAGAGTCTTTCTATTTCTTATCATTCATAACATACATACATGCATTCATTTCGCAAACAACATGTGATATAATAAACCAAATATAACCGGGTACAAACAGTATATATATATATTTTCTAGGCAAAGTTGGAATTCTAATTTGGACTAAACATTTATCAGTCATAACTTTAATTCCAATTTTGTCGGGGTAGATTTAGAATTTGACTACAGATAAATTCATACAATCAAAATAACTAAAATCTGAATAAAAAGAATAGTTTTTTAATTCACTAAACGATTTACAAAAGAAAAAATTTTAACTTATTAAAATGAAATGTCGTTTTATTCAAAAAAATAAATTTCGAAGAAAACGAACCTGATGATTTCCTCTTGGGTATAAATAAACATTTAATAATATCATTATAAACAGTTTGTTTTATAAAACTTTTTTTTCGAAATTTTTCACTTAAGGAATCAATATGTTTTTCTAATTTCCTTATAATAAAGAATTTCGCCATTATCAATTTGGATGATCGTTGAATCCAATTCAGATATTTTTTAAATTAAATTGTAATGCATACATTTATATTTATACTACATTCTAAAAAAGTAGGTTTTTTTACCGAACCTGTGTTCATGAGAAGAACCTTTTTGATTCCATACGAAATTGCAGAGCCTTTTTTAAGTTTTGCAGTTTCATATGGAACCAAAAATGTTCTTCCGTTGAGCACAGATTCGGTAAAACAACCTTTTTTCTTAGAGTATATTTACCGACGTGACATCTACGATATTAATTTTCCTTTTGTTTCAGTCCATTCGACTTTTAGTTAAGCATGTGTTTGTATGAATTTATCTCTAGTCAAATTCTAAATCTACCCAGGCGGAATTGGAATTCCAGTTATGACTGATAAATGTTTAGTCAAAATTAGAATTCCAACATTGCCTAGGCAAATTTAGAATTTGCCTGAATTCCCATTTTGCCTACAACATATATATATATATATAGAATCAATCAATAAAGTCTATATTCGACGAATAATAACTAATTTAGAAGAACGACGCTGAATTGAGCTTGGAAAAAATGAGGAAAGTGAGCTTGGAGTGCTTAATTGGTCCAAAAAATGAGGAAAAGAGCTCGTTTTTTTCTCCAAGCTCAAATATAGGAAAAATGAGCTTGGAAAAAAGCTCATTAATGCTAAAACAAAGAAAATATAGGAAAAGAGCTCGGTCTTTTTTTTCTACATATGTGCACATGTGGTAATATAGACTAGGGTATATGATGCATGCAATGGATGAACAGAAAAGAAAAAAAAGAATCATGTGACGACACAATGTATATTTACGAAAGAATTGTGAAGAAGCATTGTTTACAAAAGTTTATTTAAAACTTTTCATTCTATTGTATACTTAAAATTTATCTGAAATCTTTAAACATAAATCAAATTGTGGTGGAAGGAGATAAATGAAACAATTGTTAGTGAAAATGATTGAATGTCTTTGATAAAGTCTCACAACGTCAGTGTCTATCGTAGAGAAAATTTTAAAAATTATGAATCAATAACATATAGATGTTCACAATATCGAACTTTTACCAAATGTCAATATCAATTAAAAGCAAAAATCTATCATGATGGTACTTATCAAATTTTTTTATTCTCAACATCATGAACATTTCAAGCAATGGTTAGGATCTGCACGACTCTTAAATTATTCAAACATGTTACCTCCAATCTTCTGTTCTTGTAAATATGGTCTTAAAGAATATTCATGTATTCATACAATAGGTCTTATGATGATTTGGGGTGTTCGACCAATTCCACAATTAATTGGAAAAAGAAATCCCAAAGGTAGAAGAAAAAAAGTAAAATATGCTTTGTCCAAGGACTGATTTATTATATATCTTTATCTTATGCATCTTTATTATACATTAATAAATAATAAATATAACAGTAGTAAGATTACTCTTTGTCATATAGGATTCTATTTATACATATATACATAAGCTAGAGCACTATATTTTGATTTTCTCTTCATCGTCTCGGACCGAGCTCTTTTTCTATATTTTCGTTGTTTTAGCGTTAATGAGCTTTTTTCCAAGCTCATTTTCCCTATATTTGAGCTTGGAGAAAAAAACGAGCTCTTTTCCTCATTTTTTCCGAGCTCTTTTCCATTTTATCCAATTTAGAATCTGTAATTTCATGAAATTTTCTATTCATCAATAAAGATCTAAATAGTGTACAATGTCAAAATAGTGACGGAAGATACTTACATCATTACTGACAAAAATGATGAATCGAGAAATTTATTTAACTATTATAGAGTAGAATAGTGAAAAAATAATACATGACAATAAATCAATCCGATCTATCTATTTAGACTAATATCGATACTAATCAGGATAGATTCCTACCTGTTGCAACTATCGTATATTCACATCTCTACATATATTTGTTCGTTGATCTCATATTGAATTATATATACACTGTATTACTACATAGAAATATACACCACAGAATACATAATTATATATATATCCTAGGACGAGTGATACTACTAACCTTTGAGTGTGTTATTACATGTGTCCTAGAGATGTAAGATGATAAATACTTCTCAATAGAAATCTGTTAAATTAAATACATAAAACAAATAGTGTTCATTCTGAAGGATTACTCTTTTATATTTGGATCTAAAATTAAGTAGTATTTTAATAAAACAATAAAATCAAAATCCCATAGCTACCCATTTTATTTTTTTTTTTGTTTTTTAGTATGAAAAATAACACCACTACATTTCATTGTAATATATACATGAAAGAAAAATAGATTTCATTTCTATGCATAATTAAATATTTAATCTGTTACAATAATAAGTTTCAAGGTATGAAATGATACAAGAGATACTGAGAAAAAGAAGAAAAAAATGTGAGATAAATCAGGAACATTTCATTTTTTTTTGTAAGCGCATTCTGTCTACATATATGTTTCTTGTTTTTCATCTTTCTTATTTTGACATTCTCGAACAATTGTTTCCAATTTATCACATAAAAAATCAGCATCAAGTTTTGAAAAAGACATTGGTCTAAAATAAAAAAAAGTTTAGTTATAAAAATTTCAATAATATATTATTTACGGTTTAAATTTAATAACATTATGCTTAGGTCCATCAAGTGAAATAATAATCATATGTTCACGAAGTCTAGAAATATTATTATTAAATAATAATAAGATTAATATTGAAATTTTCATACTTATATTTGATTTCATGTGCTTCTTCAATACCAGGTTCACGTTTTTTTGGATCACGTACTATTTCAACACCAAGAAAAAATCCTCGACCACGTACATCACCAATAATATCATATTTTTTACCTAATTCCTTTAATTTATTTAATAAATAATTCCCAACATCTCGTGCATTATCCATTAATTTTTCTCTTTCAATTACATCAAGTACAGCAATAGCTGCACGACAACTAACTGGATTACCACCATAGGTATTAAAATATTCAATACCATCTTTATCAAATTTTTGTGTTATACATCGACGTGTTATTAATGCAGCAACAGGAAATCCATTACCCATTGATTTACCCATTGTAACAAAATCAGGAACAATATCTAAATAATCATAAAATAAACATTGTTAACATAATCTCTACAAGATTAAAATATGATATTGCTAATCAAAAGAAGATCGTATTACTCTTGACTTATCTCTTCGCCACCTCTTTTACTTAAGGGGACCCCCCCCCCTTTTCCGACTCAGAATTTTCACACTTTTCGTTTTTCATTTTTTGTGATTAGTATATAGATTTAAATGCCCTCTATCCATTGAGCACACTTTGAGAACTGAAAAGCCACATCTTATATATAAAAAAACTCGAAAAAAATCGCAAAATATGCTGAAAAAACCAAACAACAGAAATTTCTTTGCTTTTTTCTCAAAAGTCAGTTTTTTCACCAAAAAATGAAGTTTTCCCCCCTTTTCTCCTACACGGTATGTCCGATCGGGCTCAATTCTTTTTTATGAGTACTTTAATCAAATTGGGGTGCGCTTTTTTTTTCTTAAAAATGTTATTCCTACGAAATTTGGCAGCCCTTTAAAAATTAGTACTATTGAAAAAAAACATGTTTTTTGAGGGTGCTTCGAGTATTTTGCTTCTCCTGAGCACTAGGAACGATATTTTTAAAAGAAAAAAAAAATACGCACCCCAATTTGATCCTAGTTGTCACAGAAAAAATTTCAGCTCGAAAAAATGAAGTATAGAGATTTGCGGGGGGAAAACTTCGAGCCATTTTTAGCCTTTGCGACCCCCATATCTTCCCGAAGGAAGCATCAAGGAATTTTGAGCCTATGACAACTTTTACTCTACTCATCGAGATCTATCTGGCCTGAAAATTTCATAACTTTTCAATGAGCCGTTCTCGAGAAACCCCGGAAAGGGGGGGGGTCCCCTTAATCTTCGTAAAGTAGTTCATATGTTAAAATAAAATGCTAATGATATATAGTCTGTTTTAATAAATAACCTTCTTCATATGATTGAAATGCCCAAAAGTGAGTACCAGTACGTCCAAAACCTGTTTGAACTTCATCGACAAGACATAGAATACCTTTTGATTGAAGATAACTAAATTTAAATAATAAGAATATTTAGTAAAATACAAAACAGCAAAATAATTTAGTTATTTACTCAAATGTATTTTTAAGATAACCTTTTGGATAAATAATTTGTCCACCACATGATTGTAATGATTCAATTAAAAATATTGCTATACGACGACCACGTGATTCAACTTCTTCAACAGTTTGACGAACTTCATCGACATATAATTGACTTAATTTTTCTTCATCATTATTATAATCAACATCACGATATTTACCACGATAAATATCAGGTATTGGTAACTAAAATATTAAAATATATTGAATCAATTATAAATTTTTACATGATAATTTATTCGATCTAACTCAAAGATTAAATTAACATTAAATAGTAAATATCTCTAATATTCAAACCAGAGGGGGGATTGGGGGGGATCAATCCCCCCTGGAAGGTTTAAATCATTGGAGGGGGGTACAGACTTATTCGTTTTCATAAGGAAAAAATCACTTTTTCTCTATGACGGTCCCCCTCGGAAAAAATTCCTGGTTGCGTCCGTGATTCAAACAACAAAAAAAAGGAAGAATATTTATCACATTACAACTATATTCGACATAACTTTTATAAAATTTAATATCAAATTAAATAATTCCTTACAAAATAAATCAGAAGTTAAAATCAATATAATTTTTTTTTTTTTTGATGTGAAAGATATTTCTATTCATCTCTGAAATTTTTAATCGAAAGTTAAAGAATAATACAAAAGTCTATCTGATAAATATTTAAAAATGTCAGATCATAAACAAAATCGAGACTATATGTGATATTTTGATTTGAATGAACTGTGAATAGAGTTCTGATATTTAGTTTATTACTCTCAAAAATTCTACATTTTTAACGTAATTTTTTTTTTAATATTACATTCTATGAAATTCTAGAAAAATTTCAGAATATGAGTCAATCAAAAGATTTGAAATTTTATACCACCGAAATTTGCATGTCTATGTGCAAAATAGGTTTACTTGAGGACATTGAGTTAAAAAAACAACATCTTAAAAATTTAGTACCTTTACAGCGATAAGCTGAGGGCTCGATCTTCCCTTCTAATACAATTAAACAATACGCTTAACTTATTTACTTCGAACTAAAACTAATCAAATGTTACTATTAATCAATACGTACACAATGGACATGCTTCGGTGGTTCCATTGCAATATTTGCTTTTTTAAACTTATAAGTTGATAAATCAAAAAGTGTTGTTAAATGTCCATGATAAGCACTAAATATCAAAGAAATATTTCCTTTTTCTTATTCATAAGGTTTTGTTTTTTTTTTCTTATTAACTTACTTATCAAGTACAAGAATATCATAATTTCCTGTATATTGTCTTGCTAAACGAAGTGCTAAATCATTTGATTCTGATCTATAGATTATAAAATAAAATAAAACAAAAAAAAAGAAGTATGTCGAAAATTCTACCCAGAATTGGTATAAAACATTTGATCAAGACTTTTTGGTAATGTTTTAGCAAGTTTTTCAGCTAAAATAACTGTATTATCATGTAAATAACGATTATTTGTTGCACATGCACCCATTTGTCTAGCTATTTGTTTAACAACATATGGATGACAATGACCAACTGAAATATAAAAAAAAACGAATTTTCTATCAATAATAATAATAAAATTAATACCATGAGCAACATTATTAATACAATCTAAATATTTATTTCCTAATTGATCATACATATATGTACCATTACAACGAACAATTTTGAGTGGATTTTCACGATAAAAAAGTTCCGTACAATATCTAATAAATAAAAAAGAAACATATTTATGTTTTTTTTAAACTTCAACTTACGGAATATAAATATCACGTAATGCTAATGTATGTTCCCTGGAATAATATTCTTTAAAATCATATTCTGGTTCATCACTTTTACTTTCGATAGCATCAGCATGATGATCATGAAGTATTGAATCAGCCATTATTCTGTTAATTGATATAATTTGTCTTGAAAAAAAGATTTGTTTTTTTTTTCTCTCAAAGATAATATAAATAAAATACCATTGTTTATTAATTCAATGATTTATCTTAAACAATCTTTTTTTTTCTTTTTTTCGTTTTGTTTGATACGGATTAGAATTAGTAGTTGTTATGCAAACTAAAGATACACACACACACGCGCGCGCCAAAAACAATGAAAACAAACTCGATATTTTCTTCTTTTTTTTTTTCTATAGAAGAGAAAAAAAATAAAAAGATCACAGTTTTAATGTAGGATAATGGGCATGTAAACTAAAATCAAAATCAATTTTTACATCTGGTTTATGTCCACTTAATAATAATTTTAATACAATGCCATTCGTTTTAGCTATACGTATATAAGATTCAACATCAATTAATGATGTTATACCTATTGTAAATGTTCGATTTAATGTTTGTTGTTGATATTGTTTTGATGTTGTTATACGATTAAGATAATTTTCAAAATATGTTTTAGCTTGAGAAAAATTATTTATTGCATCTTGATATAATTCAGATGCTGTATAACGATTATCACTTAAATGTTGTATATGAAGAAAATCTGTATGAGGCATATATGGTGGGGCACATAAATTTGCAAATGGGAGAAAACGATGACGATAACGAATTTCATCACGAAGAAAATAATTTGAATCATTACTACAATTGAAAATAGAATTCAATTAAGAAAAAGTAAAATTATCTTTTTTTTTTTAATTTAAAATTTCTTCAGAGTTGTTCTAACGATGAAATATTCTTTAAATGATCCAAGTTTTTTTTCCGAAGTAAAAAACATTAAGAGAACAGTGATTGATTATAATATCGAAAACTTGAGATCATGTAGGATTCATAGGATAAATAAATATTTTGAAAAGATTTGTACTAAATTAGACCTCTCTTTTCGAATTATGAGTATTTCACTGAACTTCCAGCTAGTGCAGAATATTACGAGAGAAATTACAACAAGGAGTTTTTGGCCTGGAATTTTCTCCACAAATGGTTTTCCTGGTATTGTGAGAGTTCCAGCACAAAGAGTGGAAAAATTTTACGAGATTTGATTTTGTCCTGAAGGGAAGTACGGAGATCTTCACGGCGCTACCCCATTGCTGTTTCTTGCAAGTGAAGCAAATACATTTGAGATGCGGTTTGACGTACAATACCTAAATTTTGGTTAATTTTTTACGTTTTTTAGTGAAAATAATCGTATAACTCAGAAAACGAAATCCTATATAGAAATTCCTATAATTTGTAATCGGAGGCCAGTGAAAATAACGTTTCATTGAGCTCAAACTTTTAGGACTCCATGAGAACTATTGATAAGGACCCTTCCTAACTCGTTAGCTAAACTGCAGTTCATTGTCAGATCCTCTCACAAGGGAAGTTCTCAATTGATCAGTTGCTTTTAAGTTCCCTGCTGTAAATATCCTGAATAGAGTTAGATCTCTTTGTTGCAGAGATACTGCATTTTCATGATATATAGTTTTACTCAATGCCATAGTTCTACTCAGAAGTATTGATATTCGAATTTCAATTAGAAGCTTTGCATAGGCACAAAACTTTACGAGAATAGATTATTTTAAGAGTGTCTTTTTTATCGATAGTCTCAATGTTCTTATTTGAGAATACGAACAAACCAAAGATTCTAAAACTTTCACAATAATTTATTCTTATTAAGATCTGTTTATACAATATCCCTATGGCACTAACTAGGAAACATTCCCAGATGAAGGAGCATTTTTCAGCCGGGGTTTTGCGCATCTTGTAGCCCATAGTGAGCTATGCCTATGGTAATAAAAAGTTCGGGTTTCTGGAGGAGATACCGAGCTCCTAGTGAATTTTCTCTATAGTATGCCTACATTGTTAGCAAAACTATACTTCCGAATTTTGACCTGAAACTTTGCTTGTATAAAGGCTTTAGCTAGACTAGTTTGCATAACAAGTTTTAGAAGTTTTGAACAAAGTCTCTCTAAGATATGAAACTATCAAGGTATAGTCCCTTTTTCATAATAATATATATATATACTATGCATTTTTTTCAAAGCTTCTGAAATTTGTTATGCAAACTAGTCTAGTTGAGGCCTTTATGCAAGCAAAGTCTCAGGTCAAAATTCGGAAGTATAGCTTTGCTAACAATGTAGGCATACTATAGAGAAAATTTACTAGGAGCTCGGTATCTCCTCCAGAAACCCGAACCTTTTTTTCCATAGGCATAGCTCACTATGGACAACAAGATGAGCAAAACCCCAGCTGAAAAACGCTCCTTCACCTGGGAATGTTCCCTAGTAAGCTAAATGTCAAACCTACTTTCACTGTCTCCGTAGTTCAGTAGAGTGTTAAAATCAGTTAGAAAACTTTCCTAGTTTTCTACATCTTACATGAATTTTTTTCTACTCATAATGAAAAAAAAAACAAACGAAAAATTTTACCTGCTAAATTTTAATCTTCGTTCAATATCTAATGCTTTTAAACATCTATGCATTGCTGTACTCATTGAAAAATGTCCATTAATTAATAATAATTCTTGTTCATGATATTCATTATTTGTTGATAATAAACCATTTGGATTTTTTCTTTTATTTTTTTTTTGTGATGAATTATTTTCATTCATTAATTCAATTAATGGATCATCATTAATATGTTGTTGTATTAAATTATTTAATTGTTGTATAAATGGATTATTTATTTGAATTTTATTTATTTGTTGTTTTTGATTTAATTGAACAAGAAATGATACTGTTGTATTTAAAATATTTTTTGATGTTTTATAAACATTAATATGTGTAAATAAAATAATTTGAGCAAAATAAAAATACACATCATATAATTCACGTTTTGAATATAATGATAAATCAAAACCCATTAATAAATAATATTCCATTATTAATAATGTCCAATGTAATATAAATTGAAAAAAATATGAAGTTTTTTCAATTAATAATAATGTTTGAGCATTAACTGTTGATAAATTTGTTTGTATTATTTGTTGTATAAGATATTTATGTAACCATTGATCTAATTTTTCACTTTCATCTTGTAAAACACTAAATTCATCTAATAAATTTGATAATTTTTCACGTGTACGTGCATGATTATTACATAATGAATAAAATAAATTTGAAAATGGTACACATGCACGTTGAAAAAAATTTTCACTATAATTTAATGTTTCATGATCAATTGATAAATATTTTAATGTTAATAATGGTGGTACAATAAATAAACGTATTTCATATTTAACTTGTTCAGTAAATAAAATTTGTCCAAATATTTTTCTTGAACTTAATAAACAACCTTGAATTGATGGTAAATATGATAAAAGTAATAATGAACGTATAAATAATGATGGTTTTTCATATGTTGAATATTCAAGAAAAAATTCAAATGATTGTTTTAATGTATGTTTATCATTAATTTCAAGCATTTTACGTAATTGTTTAGATATATTTATTAATGATGTATAAACAAATGATGGTAATATTAATTGACGTATAAAACGATTAAATGCTGGAGGTAATTGACGATAATTATAATAGGGATCAAATGCATAAGATATATCATTTATTAATGTTGAAGAAATTATTAATTGAGAATTATCGTCGATTTTCGTCTAAATTATTATTTAAATCAATTGATTATTTTTTTTTTTTTGTTTTTTCTTAATATAGTTTTGATGAAGAAATAACAAAATCCTAGAAGTCTCGTGAAGATTTTGGGTGTGTTCATTGTGAATTTTACCAAATCGTAGCTCTGTTTTCATAGTTTAACAACTCACTATGTCAGACTAGAAATACTAAATATGATGTATTTTGATATCGCTTAAAATTGATCATAGATCACAAGTACAGATGATTGTATATATTGAATATCATCCCTTTGGACGGAAAGATACATTTAAAAAAAAATGTTTTAAAAAAGTTCGACTTACTTTTCAGTCAAAATATTATAAAAAAAAATGCAATATCACATTTAAAAGAATCAAATGCAAGGTTTGTAATCGTAATATGTTTTTATATTGTTGTATGTGGTGAGAGCTTACCAGGACTTATATTTTTTTTTACAGGATTTATTTATTTATTGATGATTTAAAA
This sequence comes from Rotaria sp. Silwood1, assembly GCA_905250075.1. Classification (NCBI taxonomy): domain Eukaryota; kingdom Metazoa; phylum Rotifera; class Eurotatoria; order Philodinida; family Philodinidae; genus Rotaria; species Rotaria sp. Silwood1. The sequence continues at coordinate 40,388 of CAJNOP010000431.1, forward strand.
GGATTTATTACCCTTGTTAATATATATATATATTGAGAAATCGAAAAACAACAACCCTGGAAAGATCACTTTTTCAATATTTATCATAACAAGACGATATTGTGATGAAAATCGCAATTCTATATGTTGAAATTATCTTGGAATATTAGACAAATAAAGCTATTCGTTAGATGTATGATCCGTTTTTCGCTTCATTTTTGATGAATTTATTATGATAGGTTTAAAATTTCGGTTTGCATAGTTAATAAGCAAAAATGGAAAGCCTGTATATAAATACAGCTTAGGAAAAAAAATTTGTTAGCGTAGTCTCTAGAGAATTAAAATATAAAACATGTTGGATCTGTGTCAATTTTAAAATTAAGGGATTTTACAAAGTATATATTTCGATTTGTGACTTCTAATTGTGAAAAAACAAAAAATATGTGATTCATAATATGTTATAATGAGTACGAAGATCATAAATTTTGATGATAGTAAATAATCTTAAAATTTTCTCTGATATTATAGATGATTGAAAGTTGAATTCAATTCAATTTTTGTCAAATATAACACTACTGATAGATCTCGATATTCATAAAAACTTTATCAAAATGTAACTAAATAAAATATAATTGACTTACAATATCATCTTCAGTAACAACATGTGAAGGTCGAATAAGTTGAAGTATTTCATCAATTTGTTTAAGATATTTTAAAATTTCTTCACTATTTAAATAAGTTTGTTCGCCTGTTTTTTCATTAGCTTCATTATATTTAAGTATTAAACTATAAAATAAACGTAAAAATTTAATACGATATATTAATTGTTGTGTTGCATTAATATCTAATTGATTTAAATCTGTTTCATGTTTTAATGAACGTAAACGTTTATTTAATTCATCTTCAGATTTTTTTAAATCACTTAAACATGTTTGATCTTTAATAATATGACGATAAAATGGAAAATTATATGTTAATGTTCCACTAAAATCTTCTTCTTCAAATAAACCAGCTTTTAATAATATACGTTCACGTATATAATCAATTAATTTAATAAATGTAAAACATATTGAACGTAAATGATAATCATCAATTATTGTTATATCATGTAAATAAACACATGTAAATAATGTTAATGCAAGACTATGTCCATCAAGCCACATATGAAATGTTGATAATAATTGATCAAATAAATGTATTAATTCAATAGATGTAAATTTTTTTATTTTTAATAATTGTTTATCAATTAATTGTTTTAATGTTAAAATATGATTACCTTGTTTTTGTTCTTGAAAATGATTTTTTATTGACATACCACCATCCATTTTTGGATCCATTAATTCAAGTGCTGTCATTGCTTCAAATAATGTAAAATCTCTATCACGTACAATTTCACCAATTGGTAAATGATGACATAAATCAGCAAATTTGCTTGTGACATCAGTCCAATTATATGTTGTATCTCCTATTATTTCTTGCATTTAGCACCAAATTATAATGAATTTTTATATCTACAAAAAACAAAACTAGAACTAAATTTCGATTGAAACTTAATCTTTTTGATTTTTTGTTTTTACAGATTAGATATGTAGTTTTATTATCTGTTGTCTAAAAATTAAGACATTAGAAGAATCGAACAGTTGCTCGTATATTCAGAGGCGGCGGAAGAATTTTTGTGAAGGCTGGATCTAAGCTTCATAGCAAATGATAAGCTTTTATAAGAAAAAATTTCCGATTAGAGTTTTTGAAAAAAAAAACTTTTTTTCCTGAGCCTCACCTAGATTTTTCTTGTTCTGTTTTTTAGAAATTAATAGTAAGCTACATCGAATTTCAGTTATAAGTCCTGAACAATTGCATATTTTTAGATGAAATTTTGAAATCTATCGATGTAGTTTACTATTAATTTCTAAAAAACGGAACACTAATAACAGGACAAGAAAAATCTAGGTGAGGCTCAGGAAAAAAAAATTTTTTTTTTCGCAAACTCTAATCGAAAAATTTTTTTCATAAAAGCTCATCATTTGGATCCAATATCATCCTCCATAAGTTTCATTTGAGTCCCATGCTCTGAAGCTTAGATCCAGCATTCACAAAATTCTTCAACCATCTCTGCATGAATCCACATTCATTTAAGCATATATTCTTGTGAACTACTTCTCTAGATCTTTAATATGAGGAAAAAATATAGATAACAAGAAACTAATCGTAATCATATATTGTGATATTATAATTTCAAAAAATAATTTATGTGAAATTTTTATCAGTGAACAACTATTGAGTGTGTAGTATTTTATCGAAATGTCTTCTTGAAATAGACAATAGTACTTCTTCGATTATGACTAATCTATTTTTATAATTTTCTAACTGAAATGGTTATTCTGAGAAGCAAATTTAAATATCCTACTTAGAGTTTTAAATTTTCGAAAAATAAACCGATTAAGAGATCTTTTATAAAGGAAATCAGTTCAAATGACAATGAGACTCTTAGTCTCGACTCAAAAAACGATTTAGTTTGTTAAAACTAAACACTAAGTAGTTTCTAGAAAAAAAAATAAATGATTTTCTATACTACTTGAATAATTAATACACAACATGACGAGACACAACACCAATTTATGTCATTAAAAATTCCATTTTATCATCTTTTCATATTACACGTAATATATACGCATCAATATGGCAAGTACCAATCCAATAAGTGTGCAAGACCAACATGGAAATCGTGGTATGAAAAACCATCTACGATTAATTTGATTTAATCTTTCCATAAAAGCTACTACTTTTGGATTATAAGGTGGATTACGTTTTGAAATAAGAGGTTCTGTCCAATTAGGTGCATAGACAACTGTACGTTGATGACTAAATGAATCAAATGTATATTTTCCATGATATGAACCAATACCACTTGAACCAACACCACCTAATGGTAATGATGGTGGAGCAACTTGAAAAATAACATCATTAATACAAGTTGAACCAGCACTTGTTGAATTTATAATTCGTTTAGCTAAATTTTTATTTGATGAAAATATATAAAGTGCTAAAGATTTATCTCTATTATTAATAAATTGAATTGCTTCTTGTTCATTATTAACTGTTAGAAATGGAAGAATTGGTCCAAAAATTTCTTCTTGCATAATATCATCATTTTCAGTAACATTGATCCTATTGAAATGTAAAATTATTTAATCAAAAAAAAGAAAAAAAAAACTAAAACTAAAACTGAAAATTCAAATTATATATTTTTTACATAATTGTTGGTGAAATATAATTTTCATTTGAATCAATTTGTCCACCATAAATAACTTTATCTTTATTAATTAATTTTTTAACACGTTCAAAATGTCGATTATTAATTATATGACAATAAGATTCTGAATTAAGTGGATTATCTGTATAAAATTGTCGCCAAGCTTTAACTATTTCAGGTATAAGACGATTCTCTGTTATTTTTGAACATAATACATAATCAGGTGCTAAACTATAAAAATAAAATTGAATATAATTTCTTTGTTTCAAAATGAAAAAAAAAAAAAAATTTTACTAATAATATTATTCTTATCTTTAGAAAAACATAACAAATTAGACAATATTTAATAATAAATTTTTGAATACAGTATAATCTCTTCAATTGATTTATTTAAATCAAAATGTATTCATCTACCAGTAATATCACTCTTCGATATATTTTATTCAACTGGCATCCCACCGACAGCTGGTCGAAGAAGAGGAAAAAAAGAGGCGCATTTTTTCAGCTTGTAAAATGCGAACAAAGACTCTCGCGAGCCTCAAAGGTTGACAGATTGCAGCATCGCTAATCTGAATTCAATACAGACTGAAAAAAACCCGAAAGATAAAAGCGATTTTCAAGTTGTTGACATTTGTTGCAATCATGCTTTTTCTATTCAGCTCAGAAAAAAAGAAAAAAAAAAACGGATGTGATATCACTTTATCTTACTGCTTGTAGACAAAGAAATAGACATTTAAAAAAATCACTCAATATCCAAAATCTGTTCAGTTTATAATATTACGAGAGTAGAAAGACATAACAAAAAGCGAAAAAAGAAACAGTAGAGCATGCATATTGATAAGACAAGAAAATGGATAAATTTGGCTTAAATCAAAAGTTGCGAAATGTCTTTCTCAAAACGATGACCAGAATTTCTACTTTGAACAGCAGAAGTTCTCTCTGAAAGCACAACAATACCAAATGTGATCAATTCTACAGATTTGAAATTGAGTGATATACAAGAAAAAAGTACTTGAAAAAATTTTGATTCTTGAGTATACTAAGTTCAAGTTTTGACGATTTTTCAAGAAATTTTATTAAAGACAGAGAAACTTTACGTCTTTGAAGTTACATGACACGGCGAGTTTTTACCAAAATTTGTGAGAATTTATCACTAATTCTTCTTCGAGGCGATCTAAGGCGCCGAACTCGCTAGTGAGTGTGAACTAGCATTTTACGAAGATCTCTGCCTCTTGAGAAAGTTTTAGAGATTTATTAGCTAAAATCGGGTTTTGTTTTTCGTAACAACCGGCAGTCTTGTAAATGATTTCCTCATCCAGGCAAATGTAGTCACTTTGACGGCATATTCAGCAGTTTCGGAGTCCAAATCTTGAGTTTCAATTATCGAACTCCATGTTTAAGTTCATAATGGAAGCTGTCTTGATGCTTCGCTCAAGCTTTACACACATCTGTTAGAAAAAACTATTTCAATGAGCTCAAACATCTAACTTTCAAAGTTTTAAATTTGCACGTAAATAACTCTATCACAATTTATTTTAATATTTCCAAATTTCAACCTCAATAAATATTGGTTTTAACTTATTCGATCAAAGTTCATGCAAAAAAATCTTTTGGATTGGAATTAATGCATATTTAATTATTATAATGCGTCCTGAAGGATAATTTTCAACCTTGTTATTCACCTTATTGATTCGAAGCATACCGGTTATTACCCTTAAAAACCTAGGTTTTTCCAAAAAAAGAGGCGGAAAGGAGGAGGTTCAGAAAAAATAGACGGAGTGGAAAGCCAGTATTCAACTCTAAAGATTAGAATATATTTAACAATGAGAACAAATAAGTTCTAACATAACTTCGTTGAGATATTCTCTTATACTTCCTCCTCCTCCCCCATCATAAGACTTTTGCGCGACATCTTATTCTTTCTTTTTCTATACATATTTTCGCTTGTTACTATCATACGAACATTTTTTTCTCCAATTACATAAGAACATTTGCAAGACATACAAAATCTATGCTCAAATATATAAAAGTATTAATATATGGTTTGATAAACTTATTTTTAAATTTTTTTTTTCTATAAAATTTTACCAAGTTTGTCCACAATTGATAGTTTTTCCCCAGGCAATACGTCTTGCACATATTTCTATATTAGCATCATCAGCAATATAAACAGGATTTTTTCCACCACATTCAAGTGTTACAGGAATCATTTTTTCTGCTGCTGCTCTCATTATTATTTTTGCAACTATGGTCGAACCAGTATAAAATATTTTATCAATATCACTTTTAAGTAATATTTGTGTTTGTTCTACACCACCAAGTACAATACGAATACATGATGTATCAAGATAACGTTCAATCATAGTTGCCATAATAACAGCTGAATTAGGTGCTAATTCTGATGGTTTAAGTATAACACAATTACCAGCAGCTATAGCACCAATTAATGGTGTTAATGTAACTAAAAATGGATAATTCCATGAACCAATAATTAAACTAATACCTAATGGTTCTGGATGAATATATTTATCTAATGCTGCAAAAATAAATGCATCGGACATCTTTTTATCACGTACCCATTCATCTATATGATTGAGAGTATGAATACATTCATTACGAATCTATATGATATTACAAATGAATCATTGGAAGATTTTAATAAGAACAAAAAAACAAAAAACTTACTGCACCACAATCGAATAAAATTGTTTCAGATTTTGGTCGATGAAAATCAGTATAAGCAGCTGAAGCAAAAACATGTTTTTGTTCATCACACATTTTATATATTTGTTCAATTTGTTTTTTACGCCATGATAATGATTTTGTTTTACCATTATTAAATGATTGACGAAGATCTTTAAATATATTTTCAATAATATCAATAGATGTTTCAATCATAGTTAATAAATATATTTATTAACTTCTTAGATAATCTAAATATAAAACAGACAGTTAATATGTTGGAACAACCATGAGTGACGACATTCGTTTATTTTTTCATTGGTTATTAAATAAATACAAACTGAACATGAATATTAAAGATGTCGTGCTATATCACTACTCGAATAAAATTTCTGTAAAATAGAAAAAAATAAAACGATTAGCAACATGTTTATGAAATGTATTTAAATTAAACTTGATCAAATACATGTAAATTTCTATAAGAACAAAATAAAAAATTACTTTTCTTCATCAATATAATGACATAAATATAGCCATATCAGAAAAAGAACGAGTCCTAGAGTTCAATCGTTTAATGTATTTAGCAATTTCTTTTTCATGTGAGAAATCAATCACTTTATATTACAAAAAAAAAGAATTCATCTTTTTTTCTATTATTCATAAAATATGTTTGAAGATACCGACGTATTTTCTATATATTTATTAAACTATATCTTCAATCTTTTAAGTGTTAAGAAAAAAATTTGATATTTAGAGAGGCAACTGATATATAAAATAAAATAATCATATTGCAAATATTTTCAAAATTTTTCAGGGGAAAAAGTTAAGATTCAACAAGATTTCATTGCGAGAGAACTTCAGCATAAATCTTTTGAAGTAAATAGCTCAATAGAAGTATACTGATTACGAATATGAGATTTATTTTTGATGAAATTCAACTTTTTGCAATGAAAAGTCTGAAAATATTTTTACTGTTCAGTTATTTTGTACGGAAGGTGCCTTTCTCTCTAAATAGATCACAATTTTTGCTGAAATTACTAAATATATCAGACAAGAAAACTATTTGAATTGTATCACCGGTAAAAATATTACGGCATTTCTTTTTTTTTTTGGTGTCGTATAAAACGCACTCGAATGACATTTTGCGAACAAAATATGAAAAAGGATAAGAGGTATCAATATATTCTAACTATCTTATATGTGATGGGTTAGAACTAAAATTTGTTGAATATGGGCTTCGAAATTTTCTGTCTATTTTCGATTTCAGACTTTTTAAAGGTTTTCTCATTAGTTTCGAACCAAAAAAAAACGATAGAAAACTTCTGAATCTATATTTGATAAGAAAACAAAATTCATAGGATTTCATCGTTCAAGTGAATTAACCACAACATATCTACAAATAATCAAATCCTGAGATATTATTCCATTGTTGATGTCTGCGTTTGTCAGATGATTATCTTTAAGTGCAATTTATTTATCTGTTTGTTCTCCTACGATACACGTAAAAAGGAAAGATTCATAACATTGACATTCTTCTTTTCAAAAGAACATGATATCGAATAAAACAGAGTCATTTGAAATGATACAAAAAATTCTTATGTATTTCAAAAAATGTTTTTCTTTATTTCCAATAAGATACAAGCACGCGAAATGTTATTTTCAATTTGTAAGATATCCGAATGTGTCGAAGATAAAGTTTGTCGATAAATAGCTGCAGCTTCTCGATAATATTTTAATGCTTCTTGAATATTATTTTTATTTTCATGAATTAAACCAATATTTTCTAATGTCATAGCGATAGATGAATGATTAGAAGGAAGATATCGATATTTATTTTCAAGTGATAAATTATAATATTCCATAGCATTATCATAGAAACCACAACACCAATAAAGTGCACCAATATTATGATATGTTTGTCCTAAATCTACATGATCTTCAGATAAATATTTCTTTTCAATGTCTAAAACTTTTTTATAATATTCAAGTGCTTTGGAATAATTTTGTTCTGTTCGATAAACAAGACTAATATTATTTAAACAAGCAGCTATTTTGCTATGATCATTGTCTGATGTTGAGTTTAAAATTTTTAATGCTTTTTCATATGAATTAATTGCTTGTTTATAATTATTTTTATTAAAATAAACAATACCAAGACAATTATAACTATCAGCAATATTTGAATCATCATTTTTAAATAAACGTTTTTTAATTTCTAATGATTTTAAATGATATTCAAGACTCTGATCATAATCATTTTTAATATAGGCAACATTTCCTAGATTACGATAAACTATATGTATATCGAGATGATTAGATGGTAATTCATTTAATATATATTTATAATATTTTTCAGCATTATCATATTGACCTATACGTGCTAAAAAATTTCCAAATGAAATGAGATCTTTCTCAATATCACCATCTTCTTTTTGAATTTGTTCAAAAATATTTTTCAAATCAGGATGATTTCTACTTGATAATTTCATTTGACATATCCAAATATCATCTTGTTGAGAAAAATTTTCTATATGAAATATTGATCCTAACATAAAAAGTATTTGTGATTGATTTATAGATGAATTAAATAATTTGATATCAGCATACGGTTGAATATCATCAATAGATGGATTAGCATAAATTTCAAATAAAATTTTATGTGAATTATTTGCTTGTTTTAAAGCAAGAAAAGCTTTTTCACGTTGAAATGTTGTTATTAAAAATGTATTAATTGATATAAATTTTCCAATAGATTTTTTTAATTGTTCAAATTCTTCATCTGTTATTAAATAACTATAATAAACATGTATTGATGTTGAACATTTATATAATTTTAATTGTTGATATATATTACGAATATATGAACGAAATAAATAAAGTAAATTAATATTTTTTTTATTGAATGCTTTAATTAATAATTTAGAAAGTAATTTATCTTTTGTTAACCAATATAAACTATTATTAGATGAATTATTTTGTTGAAATTCTTCAAGAATTTTTGATTCTAAATCATCTTCATCAGATTTTGTTTCACATAAAGTAAAAAATTGTTTATCAATGATTGAATTAATTTTCATTTTAAGTAAATAATCAATTAATAATTGTGAATGAATAAATTGATCATCAGAATTGTTTGTATAAATATTAATATAAAGTGATTCATTATTGATTTGATAAATTTCTTTTTTATTATCATTACAAATTTGTTTAATTAATTCTTTTTTTGTTGTTACAACATTTTTGATTTTTGAATAATTGTTTGACCATTCTAAATTTGCTTCTCTATCGAAACAATAAACATAAATCGAATAAATTTGTTTTATATCATGAATACGTGGTACTATTTCTCGACCTAAACGACCGCTAACAATTAAAACAATTCGTGTATCAATTGATAATGATTGAATATATGTTTCACAATCATAAATACTATCAAATGTTTGAAAATCATCACTTAATTGACGAAGATCATTTTGAGTTTGCTTATTTTCTGATCCATTTATTTCAGCATCAAGCCAAATTAAAGTAAATATCTCTAGGTCGTTATTGTCTAGTTCAAAACTTGATGTCATTTAAATTTTATCATATGGATACAGACGTTTGTTAAAAGAAAATAAAGCAAAAAGAATTTGTTTTTCTTCTTGTTGTTTTTTTTCTTCTTTTCGATCACACGCTGCTGCAATAAATCTCTGAAGAAAAGAATCTTGTGCAACTCGATGAAAAAAAAAACATTCAAGTGGTTTGCCGAGCAAATAGAAACCAAAAGGAAAAGGTACCCGTTACATAAATAATCCCTGTCAGTGACTATACAACAGAGGGTTAGTATATAGTAATTTATTATGAGATGAATCTGGCCGTACGATAATTACATGGGTATCCAATCGATTTTCTCATCTTTTACAAATACTTGCTTTTTCTCTAGCTTGAATCATTCATAATACTGATAATATTACATTCAATAATATGACATTAAAGTACTTCAAACAAAATGTAATATAATGAAAACTAATTCATATTTAATTTTTGATAGTGGATGTGGTATGAATTACATCTTCTTCAGACGACATCTTAAGAGTTTTCTTCATTATTTAACGGAAGAAATGTTAGCAATCGAATCGAGTATTCCTTCATGACATTTGCTCCTGGAGATGTGCTGGTCTTTTAAATAGGCGGTCATCGTAAGTGGGCAGTGTTGTTCTGAACGAGAACTTGGTTGCAAAAAAGACGGATGCTGTGCATTGCCAATGGCATTGCTAAAAGAATCCTGCGATCCATTTCCTTCAGCATTTACATATAAATATGTTTTAGAAATGTATTAATCGGTCGCAAAGAATAAAGTCGAACGTGATAAATAGTTGAGCACGTAAATGTGTTAAAGTTTCTTGTTTTTGATGATGATATTCTTACTTTCTATCCTTCTATCTTTCATTTTGCTATCTTATTCTTATCGTTCTATTTACTAGTTCTGAATTTCTTCTTATCTTGCATTGTTAACCTTGGTTTTATTAGGACAATGAAAATCAATATTGAAGAAAAGCAAATGAAAGTTGAAGAGAATAACCATAAAATAAATAATATTGTTGAGTTTCTTTTTCTTTCATTTGTGGCTGACAACCATATTTGCAATTGAGACTAGGTGGAGCTTATTGTGAAGTGTCAACGGAAAAGAAAAACATCCACGTTTGTCGTCGTAGGAAAATTTAGAAAACGAAGCAGCTCGCATCGAATCTACCAATAGAAAAGGTTATATTTGTCCAAACAACAATCTGTTGTTTACTAGTTTGAAAATCAACAATGGATGCTGCCACATGCACTATAACATCCTCAAATACTATGCAACCAAAACGATGTATGATTCAGAATTATTTGCTCATCTGGATCGATGAAAATATTGATGAATCAAATAAGGATTGTCAAAATACACTAGCGCAATTGCGCAGTGTCGTCAACGAAGTGACAATCTGTACCGAACCGGCACAATGTATCAAGTGCCTCAATGACATGAATGATGAGAAAGCTTTCGTCATCTCTTCTGGTGCTTTAGGTCAGCATCTGATCCCACAAATACATGATATGCCACAGTTATACGCTATTTATGTGTTCTGTGGCAACGAATCACAACACAAAGTATGGATCCAAGAATGGTCGAAGATTCAAGGTGTATTTACTTCAATTAAGCCAATATGTGATTCATTAAAAAAAGTTGCTCGCGACTGCGACCACGATTCAATTTCGATGAGCTTTGTTCCGAAGCGGATGATGGCAGCAACATCATCGGATCAACAAAATCTTGACCAATTGGAACCGTCCTACATGTACTCGGTACTATTCAAGGAAATCGTATTGGAAATCAAGGAGCCTGAAGCTAAATCCTTGAATGATCTGGTCATCTACTGCCGCAGCAAAGGTATTTCTGGAACAGAATTAAAGAATTTTCAGAGTAAATACCATCAGGAATCACCAATCTGGTGGTATACATGTGAAATTTTCTTGTATGGTATGCTCAACCGAGCCCTGCGATCACTCGACATGGAGACGATGACCAAAAGGGGTTTTTTTATCCGAAATCTCCATCGACAACTCGAACAATTGCACAAAGAGCAATCAAGTGCTTTTACAAAAAAATTCGTTGTTTATCGTGGGCAGGGTCTCAGCGAACAAGACTTTCAACATTTAGTCGACACAAAAGGTGGACTTCTCTCATTCGACAGCTTTTTGTCTACTAGTACCAAACAACAAGTTGCTATGGATTTTGTTCAACGTGCAATGCACAAAAATAAAGACACTATGGGCGTTCTCCTCGTTATGACAATCGATCCAAGTAAAGTTTCGGCTTCCAGTACTCTGTTTGCACTTGTTACTGAATACAGTGCTGTGAAAAACGAAAACGAAATTCTCTTCTCAATGCACTCTGTTTTTCGTGTTGGTGATATCAAAAAGACAGCCAACAATAGTCGTCTGTGGAAAGTACAATTAACACTCACGGATGAGAACGATCCGCAATTGGCTACTCTTACCCAACGCATGCAAGAGGCGCTCTATGGATCAACGGCATGGGAGCGATTGGGAGACTTACTAATTCAAGTGGGTCATTTCAATCAAGCCGATGAACTCTATAATGAACTACTCAAGGACGCTTCCAATGATAGTGCTATGGCTGATATCTATCATCAGCTTGGTAGAGTCAAATCGCAACAGGGCCGATATGAAAAAGGTATTACGTTTTACAAAAAATCACTTGAAATCAAAAGAAAAATTTTCCCTGAAGATCATCCTTCGTTGGCTCTTACTTACAATAATATCGGTCTAGTGTATAACAACATGAATGACTACTCGAAAGCACTGAAATATTACGAAAAAGCAAATAAAATCTACGAAAAGTCTGTGCCTCCAAATCATCCCGATTTGGCTACTTCCTACAATAACATCGGCACGGTATATTACAACATGTGTCACTACTCGAAAGCACTCGAGTTTTATGACAACGCTCTGAAAATAAGAGAAAAAGTTCTGCCGTCGAATCATCCCTCGTTAGCTACTTCCTACAACAACATTGGTCTTATGTACAAAAACATGGGTGGCTACTCGAAAGCACTTGAATTTTACGAAAAAGCACATCAAATAAAAGAAAAAGCTCTGCCTCCGAGTCATCCTTCATTGGCTATTTCCTACGCTAACATCGGTATGGCATATTCCGGTATAGGTGCCTACTCGAAAGCACTTTCATTTCTAGAAAAGGCACTTGCTATCCTACAAAAATCAGTTCCACCAACGCATCCTCATATGAAAACAACGATAGATTATATTGACTACGTAAAGAAAAAGTTGTAAACTTGTTTTTTTTGATCTTCTCAATAAAATTTTTCTGATTTCTATACACTGCTTTCGACTTTCCGTAGCTCATTCTCGCGCTCGCACGCGATCAGGAGGACTTCCCCTGTGAGCCTGCAACGGGTACATACATAGTAGACCACACCGGATTGGAAGGGCAGTGAACATAGGTATGACATCTAATGACGACGACGGTGACCTACAAATGCAGTGATCTTCCCGAGTACTACACTGTTTTCGTCATAACAGGCACAAGGAATCTCTCTGGGTCAAACACACATAAAAGAATAGTAAAATTGTCATTTAAACGATTCATCACATTAAACAATAATCTTTATTTTCTTCTAACTATTCAATAATGAAATATATGAATTTTGTTTAATTTACCTTGCATAGTCACTAGTTAAATTTGTATCATAATGTTGATACATTAGATGTATCTGATGAACTTTTTATTATAGAAGAATGTTGTACAACAATCGGTGGCATTTAATGATAAATGTTTTTAACTTGATTTGTTTTATTTGCTATTCCATTTGTAAATGAATTTTGAGCATGATGCAGAAGGACAAATGATTGAGAAGAATAACTTTTTTCAATGGATATGAAGTTGATCTTAGTCGACGATGTTGCCGATTAATAGATAATGATGAGTCAAGACTTGTTAGTATTTCTGAAGGATAGAATGTTGGTGAATTTGACACAGTATATTGTCGATAGATCACTCTTTCATTTGAAAAAATACTTTTAGATATGTGTCGTTTAGATGGTGAAAATGCACTGGTTCTTAATTGATGAGTACAACAAGTTAAACGGCGTGGTATTGATCATCTTTATGTTTCGAATGTGAATGAGTCAGATAATATATTAAGGATACATCAAAAGCAGTGGCAATTGCACTATGCTACATTATAGAAGAACTGGAGAAAGTTTTATATCTATATATGTACTGATAGCCCAAGAAGTGCTCTATAATACTAACATATTGCACCATTTTTCATTTCCTGTGCAATATTAGAATGTCGATCATATCTATTTAACTCCGATTTTGTTGCATTAAGAAAAATTTCGCTTTTACATTCAAATCCGTACTGTACTATATTTATTTCCGACAATTAGGCTCCGTCTTAACTCAAAAAAATCAAACAGATCCATTGCCTACCTGACTAGTAGGTCATTGTTTTGCTACAACGTCTTTTCGATCTTCACGAAACTATTCATATCAGCCTTCAACGATTCAAACAGATGAAGTCTGACCTCCGAAAACAAAATATGTTTTGTCATCAATAACTGTCATTTGAATATATAGTTGTTCAGCTTTGATCGAAACTCTTACATTCTCGTATCAACTGAAGATTGGTGAAATATTTGAGAATTATACAACACTGTTTGGACTATCACTACACACAGTAAGTGTGGAAATTATTCAACTAGTCGATACTTTTATCTTAGAATCATCTAGTTTTCGTCAGATTATAGCCTATAGTCTTCAGTATACTAATAAAAAATTTCAGATCAATCCATTGGTTTGTTGCGTATTTATTGACAATGCAATCAGAGCATGCCGTTTTTCATTCTTTCAAAAATATTCAAGTATTCATTTTAGAAATTATTGCACACCAGTTCTAAATTGAAATTTTCGTTGGAATACATGATTCAATAGAATAACTTGTGATCTACGTAATGTTCATATTGAAAATTTGTTTTCGCCGTCTCCTACGTGTATATCCCGATCTTAGATAGACTTTGTTATACTGTTTTGTTCATGCATCGAACGAAGTAGAGGTTATTAACTTGACTATGCCATGAATAGCAGGAATAGAAAACTTACGGAAGTCCTAGAAACGAACTAAATACTGAGGGTGTGGGTGTGATTTGCAGTTTTCAAGTTCAACCACGCCCACGCCCACACCCTACCTGCATGCATGGCTTTATAAATAATAAAACCAGTATCGATCACCTTCAAATTTTAAGACATTAAAAAGTTCATAACACAACAATTATCCAAAACTTTCGGAAAAAAAAGCATTGATTGTTGTCGAGAAATGAACTGTAGCACCAAAAATAGAAGCAGAAGTTAAAAGAAAAAACATTCGGGAAAAGCTGTGGTAAATTATACAGAACGATTTTGGAGTGTTGTGTTATTTTTCTTTAAGGATGAAAAATATCGTTTAATTACTAATGCAACAGTAAGAACGGTTGTAAAAATAGTATTTATGAATTTCTTGGTTTCAATATTGCCATCAACTAAGTGAAAATTTTCAAGACTTTCGAACCCAACCAATTAATCAAACTCGAATAGCATCACTAGATATAAATTAAATTATATTTTAAAATTATGAAAGGTAAGAAATTAATAGGACAATAAAGAACAAAGCATGCTACAAATAATATTTATTGTTTTTTGATATGTCAATTATCAAAGTAATTATTTTCTCTGCATTGTTTTACTAATGTTGCTGTTTGAAATTTTAAAATGTAAATGAAATTATTTCTCAGGGTACAATTGAAGCTCGATTGATTAATTGATTTAGAAAGTCTTGAAAATGATCACTTAGTTCATCGAAATGCTGCAATTAAGAAATTGATAAATATTATTTTTACTATTATTCCTTCTGATGTATTAAAGATGTTTCTGTGCTATTTTAAGTTCTAAAATTTAATTAAAATTTTCGTTTAAATGGTGAGTGTTCGAAATAATCATAGACGCTATAACATTGATCCATTGATAACCTAATTTTATGTTAAATACAAAAAACACCAATTTCTCCAAAAACTATAATGTAAATAGTCGTGTCATCAGGAGATATAACCGATATTTGTGTGCGTAAACGTGAACAAACAATCAACGGTAAAATTTATTTTAAAAAATGTATCACTAAGATACTATGACTTTTCATTGAAAAAATGTTCTAAAAATGATAATTTTATGATTTCGTTGCATTTTAACCGGTCTACATTATTCTGGTATTCTCCTGAACCGATTAAAGAGAACATAATGTGGCAGTTGTAGTTAAATTTGGCAATCCACGAAAATGTGCCTCAGCCACGTCCAGTTGAAACTATTTATAGTCTGTTAGAACACAATACTGTACAAAAACATGTAAAAAAAAAGCTTTTTCATAGCGATTTAAAATAAAACAAATTAAGGTTGATTGAATATGTACCAAAAATTGGACAATGATCGCACCATTGCTTAATAACAGCAACTTATTCAATACTATGAAGTAAGTTTCTAAAAATTAGTATGCAACTGTCAAACACTGATATCTTCACTGTTTTGAAGTGAGTTATAACTGAATAAAATGGTATCTATTCGGTAAATGAGTAACCAATTTTCCTTCCCGTTTAATGAATTTCTTGTACCTCTATCATGGCGTCCCTATTTTCCTTAAAGGATACCCCCATGCGACGATCATCTTAAGATGCCATCTACATATTTTATCATTTTTTTCTTTTCGTTGTGCGTCTTTTTAACTAATATATATTTTTTTCCTATTTACTCATGTATCTAACGTGACTAATACTTCTTTTTTTTTGCCTCGTCATCGCTAAAAGGTAACTTTTTCTACATAGAAAAAACATTAAGTATCAAAAAGAAAAAAAATGGTCTGTCATGCTGATGAAGCAGAACGAAAGATATAAATATATAAAAGCTGCTATACAGTTTTCATTTTAACATAGCAGTATACCTGGTTTCTCGTAACGAATGGCAAGCACTTACCACAAAAACGTTATGCTCGTCGGTGCGACCGGCAATCTCGGCAAATATATTCTTGAGTCCCTTCTCGCCGATTCATCATTTTATGTGACTGTACTCACTCGCATAAACTCTTCTGCAACGTTTCCCTCCAATGTCAATTTGATTAAGACCGATTATTCTGACACCAAAGCACTAGTTAAAGCTCTCAGCGGTCAAGACGTGGTCATATCAGCAGTAGGCGGTGAAGGTTTGTCAGTCAACTTTGATTTGACTCTAGTCCAGGCAGCTCTTACTGCAGGTGTGAAATGGTTCATTCCATCCGAATTCGGCATCGATACTAGCCATTCTGCTGTAGCAAATAATCCCGTTTTGGCTTCGAAAAGAGCTGTTGCTAATTTTTTGAAAGAAAACCAAGCACGAATCGCTCATACATTCATCATCACTGGCGTCTTCCTCGATTGGGGTTTCGAAAATGGTTTTCTTGGCTTTGATATCACCAACCGCATAGCTACTCTATACGATGAAGGCAGACATCTGGTTTCTGGCACCACACTTCCTCATATTGGCCAAGCTGTGGTTGCTGTACTACATCATCCACAAGCTACTCAGAATAACCGTATTTATATTGCTGATACCACATTTACTCAACAAGAAGCATTACTTCTGTTTGAGAAATATACAACAAGTAAATGGACGACAAAACAAGTTACAACGGAAAGTCTTCTGAAACAAGGGGTGGAGAGTTTTGCCAAGGGAGATACAATGACAGGCATAATTTCCTACCTATTAAGTGCAATATATAATGGACAAGGAGCAAGCAATTTCGAAAACAAGACCAATAACGAGGCTCTAAATTTGAAGACGAAGTCTTTGAGAAGAATTGTCAAAAAAGCAGTCCAGAAAAAGAACTCTGCTAATTAGATTTTTCTTATTGCCTTTCCACAGGTTGTACATTTTGCTGCGTATTCGATCTTCAAAAATAAAACTCATAAATTCATTCAGATTATCGACATCTATGACAAATTTCTGCTGGGTGTGGGTATGGGTGTGGGCGTGGACGTGGTTGCGCGTTGGTCTTCGACGACATCGACAGACAACATATGAATAATTAGAACTCAATCTGGTAGCGTACCAACTTTTAGGGAGTGGGTGTGAATGTGAGTGTGAGTTTGGGTTTGGGTTTGGGTGTGTGGGTTGTGAGTGTGGCTCTACAAAAATGCAACGCTCACACTCATACCCACACCCATTTTTTGTAGGATTTGGAGAGAAGAATTTACATTCGTTTGAAAGAAAATGAAGTTTTTAATCTTTTCTTTCGAATACTATGAAATGACTATGATTCAGTTTTTGAAATTTGAAACTTTTTATTATATACACTATAAAAAAGTAGCTTAGTAATCGATTACTAGTGTTATCTACTTGAATTTTCAAATACTTTTTTTATGTTATTGTATATGAATATTATAATGATAAATTAGTTAGTTTAGAGTAAGAGACAACTTAGAAATAAATCAATAAGATAAAGATATTTTTCAAGTATTAGAAAACATTTGAAGAATTGATTTTATATTTCATTTCTCATAAGTAAAGTCTAACATTTATTTATTCCATTGCTCGATTATTTTTTTATTATAATGATAAAACTAGCGTGTGGATGTGAGTCTTCACTACTACCACATCTACATAGGTTTTCGACCACGAATACTATCTAGAATAACTACACAATTGCAATACATCCTTCAGTAACGAATAATAAGGGTGGGTGTAGGTATGGATGAAGCTGTTCATGAATAGATACTAACACCCACACCCACACCCTCTTGATCAGAATCTGCTCAACTCTACTTTTTTTCGACAAATTTTATTATACGAATGAATCAGCACGAAATGGAATGCTTCACTCCGGTTGTACATGAATTTTCGTAAATGTATATTGACCGAAACACTATCTTATTTACTTAGTTCTAAGGGGCGTACGAAAATTTTCCAGAACTTTCCCAACGAATGACCCATGTATCTCCTTTACGGATGATTTGGAAAGATTCTAGAACATTCCTTGATGTTTCATTCGAAGAGATTAAGCACTAGTCTCCATAAACTATGTTCTGTAAAACAATCACAAAACATGTGTAGCATGTTTGCTACTATCGGACTGAAAGAGTTAAAAAGCCCTTCCATTAACCTAACAAATTGAGTTCAAGATTTTCAAAATCTGACTTCACATTCGGGTTCTCCGACCCCGATTTGCTTTCGTCAACCCTTATAACAAAAAAGTTATTTTCTTAGAAAATACGGTCTTTCGTGAAAACCGACTTGGTCGATAATCGTAGGTACTGCTACTGTATTGGACTGATAACCGTAGGTATGGTTATCGGTTTGGACCGGTGAAGCGGTGAAGCGGTGACAGTTAATCGATGAATGATCGTCATCGTTGCATCCCTAGCCATGAAGTGGTCACTATTTGGGAATTGCTTATGAAGTTTGAGAAATACGATCATGTATCACAGTAGCCACATGGTAGTGATTGAATATGCACTTCTCGATTACGATATGAGCAGCTTCACTTTTGATAGGAATCAGATCAACCTGAGTAGCTTTAAGTATAGTACGTTGTGGCCGCTGGCACTGATGAACGATGAACCAGTGCACCGGTGGCCACCGTCATCGTTGCATCCCTACCACATAATACTCACGCTTGAGGGTATGGATGCAGATCAAAGCAAGTACTATGACTGGCTTCGTCCTTGCTTGGTGAATTCATCGGATGGTTTTCAAGTGCAGAACTATTCAATAATCTAATAATAAGATCGCAAATAAGTTATATAATGTAGAATTATCGAAGAGTTCTTTTGTAGAAATTTGAATTTTTGCGTTTAGTTTTTGAAATGTGGCGGATTTTTGCGGCATGTGGTTCATATTCTTTAAGAAATCTAGTTTCATTTTTTATAGACATGGGTTTCATTCGCGATTCTATGTCTTACGGTGTAGCGCTTGCTTTGTGGATGTGGGTTTCTGTCGGGTAGATATGAATGTGGGTGAAAATAACGGGTGGACCAGAATAAATGGCGGTCTCCGTATTTTTGCAATATCTCTTTCAGTTTTCATTGTTTAGGATTGCATCTTTTTCCAAAAAAATTCAGCGTTTATTTCTCTACAAAACCATATTTAAATAGGCATCATAGAAGTAAAATTAAAAAAGTGATTGTATTAATACTGGGAACATGCAGCATTAACAACTGTCAAGAACAAAATCATTTTGCTTGCATTAACGCATTCTTGTGTTGAATTATATAGACAAACAAAATTATCCATTTTGTAGAGCTTCTGAACCTTCATCTTATTCGTATGTTGAAGCATTTTTACAAGGAAACCGTATCACATAAAATAAGCATTACTTATTTTCTAACTTTCAAAAAAAATGCTTTTTTACCGTAAGTTTTCATGTGTTTGAAAATTTCATGCAACCCATGTCCGTCAAAGATTATTTTTTCATTTCAATTTTTTTTCTTTAAAAGCTACTGAGTCATACTATCGACTCCTCCCTTAATTCTGAGTAAATGCTCGTTCTCGTTGATTAGGTTCAACAAGGGAGACCAACTATCTGAGATTCGTACCACGTGCCCACAAACTGGATCTTCTGTCAAAAATTTTACTGGAAATTTTCTTTAGAATGTTCTCTCTTGCCGTCCGCCAGATAGACTGCACAGAATTGTATTACAAATGCTACTTTAAATCTTCTGATCAGCGTTTTATTAGTAGAAAGAAACGAATATCTATTTGAATAGAAGTATTTTGAAAGTTGTTAATATTACATGTTCTCAGTATTAATACAATAACTTTTTTAGTTTTACCTCTATGATGCCCATTTAAATTTGGTTTTGTAGAGAAATGAACGCTGAATCTTTTGAAAAAAGATGCAGCCCTAAACAATGAAAACTGAAAGAGATATTGAAAAAATACGGAGACCGTCATTTATTCGAACCCACCCGTTATTATTACGATGGGGACCGACATCCACATGCACACTCGTATCCACACCCACCCGATACCTTCACTCACAACCGCAGCACACGCCCATCCCCACATTAACATCAACAACCACCCTTGTTGCTCCTCCTAAAAAAGATATCTTTCGCCATCTATGAGTTTAAGGAGTAGATGAACAGAGACTCTTTTTGTCTATTCTTTCTAGCAAAGAAATGTGACTTTTGTTATCTGTAGAAGAGAAAGAGTTGGAGCAACGAATCCTGTCATTATTTGCGTAGAACATGTTGAGAAATCACTCCGCTTTATCAAAAGATGGGCTCAGCAGTCTTGTTTGCATTCGTGATTCAATTTCTCATACATAGTTGCACGAGTACAAGTAAGCCAGTTCTGTTCTACTGCTGATTTAGAGACTATAGATTTCGCATTGATATGTGGTATCATATCTGTATACGTACAACGGATTGCTCAGGGATGCGTTGTACAAGGAAAAATCGGTCAGCGTCGCGCGTCTAAATATATCATCTGTTTTTTTACTGGCAATTAAATAATGTTCGTTAACCCATTAATGGAAACCATTTTGAGGAACTTAGATTATTTAAAGTGCTTCAGAATCGAAAAAAGTTCTCTGACACCCGTTGAGAAATTGGCGCATCGGTTTTCACGACCAAATGTACTTCGGAAAACTTCCAGACGCTACTACTGTACTCTGAAGGCATCTTTTTTGCGGAAAAATGTGAGCAAAACGAAATAAAATAATTCGCGTGTTACTGTAACTTATAAAACCCTTGGAATCTTTTCTCATATGTTCTGTAATTTCAATGCAAAAAAAAACATATTCTTGCACGCAAAAATCGTGCTTATATATTTTCTGCAGAAAGGCAGTACAGTAAAAAAATAAGTAGTTGTGCGCGAACCTAAAAGGAAAGAAAGTAGTTTTTCCTCAGCAGTATTTCGAAAGATTTGGGTAAGTTAAGTGGCGACGTTCAGCTGCGAAAAGGATAGCTGCGTTCTCCAGTCACTTTTACTTAGGTTTTCCAGTCATCGACGCAATCTGGTCAAGAGAAGGGAAGACTGTGGCTGGCGGAAGAGGTTGTGGAAATGCGACGGACCAATTGAACAAACCGTCTGGGCTATCTATAGATCGACATAATACGATGCTTGTCGCTGACTTTCTTAACCATAGAGTAATGAAATGGGAATGGGGTGCAATAATAGGCAGTGTACTAACGGATACAGAAGGACCAGAAGATAATTTCAACCAACTTTGTGCACCCTTAGATGTCATTATTGACTTCGAAGATACCGGCGTGGGTCGTCGATGAGGATGAGAAATCCACACTCACACTCACGCAACATATTTTTTTTCAGAATATAAGACCTAATCAAAATAAAAGATCGAAAGTTTTTCATTGTTTGGAGAATATTTCCCGAACGTAATCTTAGAAATTGTGAAAGACTAATTTTATGTATTGAAATGAACGGTAACAATTTTGAACAGGTTTTGTAAAAAATTCGTTTGTGAATGAAACATTGAAACTCTTTTCGAGTACTAGAGCAGATTTAAACTTATTGGTTTAAAAAACATTCAAAACATTCAAAATTTTTATTGTGAAGTTATTTACAGAACATCCTATATAATTGAAATGTGCATAAATCTTTTTCTTTCTTAAAACGTGGAACTCGACGATGATTCGAATGAAGACAAACATTGAGAAATCAACCGTGCTACAAAAAATAATAATATATGAGTAATAGAGTTTGCTACGTTTTCTACTCTTACCAGTGTTTTCGAGCTGAAGAATCGCATTGTATACAGCATTGGTACTTTTCGAATCAATGATATTGGCATTACGCAATAAAACAAATTCTTTTGGTTTAGATTTTTTCAATTTGATCTTGTGATCAAATATTAATTTATTCAATTTCGCAGCTAAATCGGTCGCTACTTTAACAATATTAGAGTGATTGTCTAGCGTAGAAATCAATACTTTAGAATCGATTGGTTTGAGAGCGTCCAACGTTGCTTGATCAACAATGTTAGGCATCAAACCATTGCTTTCAATAATATTTTCGACAAATGTTTGACACATATTATTTTCACCAGCATCATATATGAAAAAGTTTTTGTCAACATTCAACGCTGTAGAAATTAGTTGATTGAGTGTTAATGGTTTATTTGGTGTTAGTGGAATATCGTAATAGATCGATCATTTCGTCAGGTATAGTCGGATATCTGAGACCAATACGCATTGATTTCTCAAGTATAAGAACTGTTCTACCAGTTGTATTTTGTGGGGCATTTCCAAGTATATGCTGTAGTACATGGAGTCCATGATTATTCTGAATAGTAATAAGTAAATAATTGTGATAGATTTCATGATAGCCAAGTTCAATTTGTTTATCAGTAAATTTCGAATCACTTAAAAAGTTAAGTATTTTAAGAGCAAGATCTTTAACAGGTCTACGACCAAGTTGAATTTTAAGAATAAGTTCATCACCCACTTGTTCCAGTAGATTTCGTATTTTTAGGGGCATTTCTGGATGATTTTTTGCAGCGATAAATAGTGATTGATTATTGTTGAACTATGAATAATTAAAACTAGTCAATTATTTAGGATAACTGTGAGAATATATATTAAAAAAAAGACCAATTGTCCCTTCAACATAATTTTCTGTTCTCATAAAATCAAGGAAGATGTCGATTTTAAAATGAGACTGAATTATTCATAAGATAAAAAAAATTTTATTCTTACCTGTTCATAAAGTAAGCTAACACCTAACATTGTCGTTTAGAGTAAAATAAATAATTGAATAATGATTAAATTGTATTGTATGAATAATGTTAAGAGAAATCTAAACGCGAAATAATAAACCAAATTAAATGAAATAAATAAAACGTTCGTTCAAAAAGTCACTTTTTCAAAATTAAGAGATAGTCTTACTCTATGTAATCTGTTTTGGAAAATCAGGTTTGATATTTCCAACTTATATTACAAAAACTTTCAATCTAGATTTTTGTTGAGAAAATAATTTTCAATTCTCATGTAATTCAATCGTTACAATACAGTTGAAATTTCTAGTTTCCAGTCGTATAATCTATTCATTTTATTCTCTACGATAAGGACAAAGTTTATTATGAGAGTTATCGAAAATTACGTTTTAGATATCGTCATTAGATTGCGTTTGGTAAAAAAATTTAAAGAATCAATTGCTTTTATATGTTATTTATAGTTGTATACTACTTTGAGAAAGGAATATCCAATTAGTCATTACCTTTATGATCTGATGACGAATATTACAAAAGTGCATTGATGGAGAAAGTGATACACTTATCTATGTGTTGTTTTCTCCCAATCATCGAGTAATTAGTCATGCTGTCCATATTGTCACGTCACTTTATGATATTATCTTTCTTTACGCACATTTACCTATACGTGAAGTTTCATTGAGAAAATTGAATATAAACCTTTTAAGGTCCTCCTTAAAAAAGTACCTTTTTGTCAGAATCATTGAAATTATCAATTTTGATATTATTATTCTCTGTCTATATCATAAATTTTTCAATTAAATATAAATATATTTAGTTATAGTAAAATATAAGAAATTAGCAAAATAAAATAATAATGATAAATAATAAGTTATAATAAATTATAATAAATAAAGGTGTCAGTGGTGTGGGTGGGTGCGGAGTATGGGTGCAGTGGCGGATCCAGGATTTTTATGATGTGCGGCGATTCGGTGGAGACTAGGGGCGATCATGATCATAAAACGTATTATCAGCTTATTTTTAAGCCTTTTCTGCTGAAAAAATCCGACAATTGTTTTTTGGATTAGGGGCGATCGCTCCTAGCGCCCCCCCCCCCCTAAATCTGCCACTGTGTGGGTTTGGGTGTGGGTGGATGTGGGGTGTGAGGGTGAATGAAGAGAAGACACCCACCCACACCCTAATTTCTGTTCTTTTTTTCTTTTTCTTTCATCTTTCATTTCCATAAGAGAACGGGAAAAGAAAAAAAAATAGAAAAAAAATAATGACCACATGGTCACATTTGACAATATGCACATTGTGAGTATTATTACAAAACGATACGAGTGCAAACAAACATATGTAAAACACAATCGAACATTCAAACCTACAATGCGAGATATGTATCTTAAAATTTTATTTTGCAAGAAAAAAAATTGAAGCAAGTCAAAATTTTGATACGAAAATTATTTATATTTAAAAATAATGAATAAGCAAATGAAAAAAAGTTAATAATACAAAATTTTAATAATCTTTCAACATCTGTCGTATGAAGAAATAAATAGATTTTATTCAAAAAAACAAAATTTATTATTTATTTTTTAAGTAGGAAATGTATGGAATATGTTCTGATGTTATTCTTCAAATGGGTTATGATTTTCCATCAGCAATATATGATTAAAATTCATCACAAACATGAAGTGTTGATACATTTGTAATAGTAATAAATGATTTCGTATAAAATTTTCCTAAAAATTTGTTTTGTTTTTTCTTGACAAATAATATTATCTTTGTAGGTGCCAACTCTTAATTGGAAAGATGTTGTAAAAACCAACTCTTATATAAATTGTAATAGCACTTGGTCGAGCATGATCAACTGAACAATATATTGATTTACTTTATCGACATTCGTATAATATTGAAGAACAAGTTCAAAAATTAAAAACAAAAATTAATATTCAACATATTCGTTCATCTTTCTTTTTTTGCAATAATTATCACGCCTTGCTCAAGTAGTTCGTTATCCGAATATATTTTGTTTTGGTAATCATCCAGCTCGTCTTGTTTGAATTGATCGTCTTAAACATTCACTTAATGAGACAAAAGAAACATGGTCATGATTGAGAAAAAGAAACTAGATTTTCATTGAATTGAATTGAATGTTTATTATGTATTGCTGATACAGGTTTATAACCAATTATACTTGAAATATTTAAATGTGGTGTTCAACGTTCTAATGAATTTATTTTTCTTGGTTTATTATAACTTCATGTAAGATTCGTAACTAATTGATCTTTTGTACAAAGTAATGATAGTTTTATTGTATCATAGAATGAGGAAATGGCAGAAAAATTGAACACATAAATTTTGATCTGAAATATTGTCTATAAGTACGTCTTGTGATTGTAATAAGGTGATAAAATTTTCAATGAAAACGGTTAATTCTTGATTTAACTATTTAGAAGTCATCAAAAAAAACGAAAATACTTCAGGAACAATTATTTTAACTAATTTCTACCAATATTCCGGTCTATGAGAAGAAAAAAACTATTAGAACAATTTTTGCGATATTAAAATGTGAATTAATGTAAGGAATTAATCCCTCACAATATAAAACCATCAAAATTGTCGTCACTCTGTAGAGAATCTATGAGTATAATTTTGTATCATTGTATAAACATTAGAGTCTGAACTTGAATAGGTATTAGAAGCTAACAGTTTATCCTACTTTCAGAAAATGTTTTTCGTGTCGTTTCATTAACTTCGATGTAAAAACGAATAGTTGACACAATGTATTTTGTACTAAAGTGTTTACTCTTTTATTCTGTATAATTTCAAATGTATTGCGCATGTCTTCATTTTCTACAAACAGGTATACATAAATGATAATTTAATACCAGTAAGGAAACTTTTCTAGATGTCTCACACTGTTTTAATTCAGATTTTGCTAATCAATAGGACATATTAGTATAACTAAAAGCAATTGCATTCTTGCGGCATTGTGTTCTTTTGTTGAGAAATTGATTTTTTCCATCATCATCAGGGTGTGGGTGTGGATGGGTATGAGAATTGTCCCCACACCCACACACCCAAGGAAGACTCGATAAAGAAATAAAACCCTTCGACAGTCATGCTTTAGAAAAGAGAATGGAGTGTTGGCAAACTATCTAGCGAAGACGAGAAACCCCATAAGAATATGATCGACTTTACATTCATTCAGTTGAAAAAGAAAATGAAAATTTTTTTTTAATGATTATAATGCATTCAACCAATATTTTTGTGTAGATGAAAAGCTTTCTTTAATATTTACTTCCAATAACATACAAAAAAGTACATTTTCATATGCTAGCATCATAGAACATTATTTGTCAATAAAATGAATAATAAAAAAAACATATAATCATAATTTTATTTATTAATATTGATTTCCACAGTAATTGATCTGGTAACAAACTTTTTTGTAATATGATGATTACAACCAAATTCCGATACGGTACTAAATAGAAAACTTTTACTGTCAGGATCAATCAAAATAAAATTTACTACTACACACTTCATGTTAACTTATCATTTATCTATAGTCAGTAGTAGATATGACAGAGGTTTCTGCTCGAAATGCGATCATTTTTGCGTTTAGTATGATTTCAAACAAAGAAATCCAAAGAGGGCATTTCTTTAAAATTAGTTCAAAATATGAATATTATCTTGCAACTAATATTAGTGAGTCTAGTTCGGTTGTTGATCAAAAGTACATTGTATATTTTGAAGTTCATGTAATGCATAGTCAAGAAAATTTATTATTCTTTTCTTTTTCTTATTATTTATTATTTTCAGCGCGTGCTCCGTTGATGAAAATGAAGTATTGATCCTTGATTTTTATTAATCAACAGAATCATTATAAGGGCAACTACTTATAAAACAAAATATGGATTGAAAGATGATTGTACAGATGAAATCAAGATATGAAAGAAGATTATGAAACCATTGTAGGAGAAGGAAATAAATAAATTGTCAAACTAATATCTATTATTGTAAAGACGTAAGATCGAATAAGACTGTTTAATTCTTTTAGTTATTGGAACAACCGACGAAAAATATTAATTTTTTGATGCTGTTATAAAGATTGTTGAATTCATCAGTAAGCCAGCAACATTGTATGTAGTGACCAGAATAGAAATATTTGTCTTATTTTTTAGAAGATATCTTAATATTCCATTGATATGTGTCAGTGTGTGGATATTTAGTATTGAGGATCATCACTAAATGAAAAATATACTGAATTCTGTTCAAATTATACTAATATTTTATAGCAATAATATCCAATACTGTAGCTTTCATTATATCTTTTTCTTGATCCTTCGCTGCTAACTCCTATAAATAAATTGCAGTTGTAAGCAGAGTATAATATATTCATTGTCATGAAAAAGAAATAATCATTAAAAAAAGCAAAACAATTGTAATGTCAAACAGTTTCTAAAGATAAGATTATTCGTGAAAAGAACATTGTCATCGTTTAAGTAGGCATTATGGTTGATACAACTCGGAACTATTTGTTCCGATTCCACCCGCCACCAGAACTCTTCCATTTGTTAATATACATGCGGCATGACTAGATCGACTGTAATTCATATTAGAAGTGATTGTCCACACTCCTGTTGATGGATCATAAATTTCAGTACTATTCGTAATGATACTATTATTGCGTCCACCAGCAATGATCACTTTTCCATTTGTTAATGTCGATGCTGTGTGATACCATCGATTATAGTTCATACTATAACTTGTTGTCCAAGAAGCTGTTGATGGATCATATAACTCAGCACTATTCATAGCAACAGTAGAATTACGTCCACCGGCAATTAATACCTTTCCATTTGCTAGTACGGACGCTGTGTGGTACCCTCGAACGTAAGTCATATTTTGGACTACTGTCCACATGCCAGTTGATGGATCATACAACTCAGCAGTGTTTAAATATCCAACACTTCCAAATCCACCAGCAACTAATATTTGTCCATTTGTCAATATGGATGCTGTGTGAAAATATCGAGCATAAGTCATATTCCCGATAGCTGTCCATACGCCAGTGGATGGATCATACAGTTCGACGCTTTTTAAATAAGTAATACCTGTGTAGCCACCTGTAACCAATACCTTTCCATTTGTTAGTATAGATGCTGTGTGACAACATCGAATATAGGTCATATTTCCGGTGATCGTCCACATGCCAGTTGATGGATCATAGAGTTCGACAGTACTTAAAGAAGTACTCCCTATGAATCCACCTGCAACTAATACTTGTCCATTTGTCAATAAGGATGCTGTGTGGTAGCCTCGAATGTAAGTCATATTTTGGACTACTGTCCACATGCCAGTTGATGGATCATACAATTCAGCACTATTCACATAACTACTACCGCCGTATCCACCAGCAACTAATACTTTTCCATTTGTCAGCACAGATGCTGTGTGATAATATCGAATGTAATTCATATTGCCAGTAATTGACCATCCTATCAGAAAATTTCTATTAAATTGATCTTGTGTAAAATAAAAATGTTTCATTTATTTCTACAAGCTTTACAATCATGGATGAGAGATTTTAGATATTATGAACTGTTATCACTATTTTAAAGTTGGAAAAGATATAAAAATATATAAATTCTTTTTATGTTCAAAGCCTTTTACATCAGCAACATAAGAGACAGATAGGGTGGTAGATTAAAGTTCTTTTTACTAGCCGTTACTTTAAAGGAATCGATCTTTTGAAAAACAATCAATGGTATCAAACGAAAGTTATACATACCTGTCGTTGTTGAAGTGCTGGATGTTGTATCACCTATTACGAGTAATATAGTTGATTTATTGATAAATAAAATATAAATATATTTATTTCATGATTTATCTTAGTTTTGCTTTCGCATAATGTTATGAAAGTTAAATTCAATGTGCATGAGGGATACTCAAGTCATAAATTAATACTTTCTTTTTGGAGAAAATTCTTCTAGATCAACATTCGATGGAATTTTTTTTAATATTGAATCTTTATCGGGCAAATGATTTGCAATTATTTTTCATTTCAACAATCAAAGATAAGGTTTGAAGTAGAAAAAATATGAAATTGAATATTAATAGCTTTCTGTTCTTTCGATGAAGTTTTCTCTTATTAATATACTTCTATAGTCAATATTGTGAAATGTTTTGGAAGTCACAATTTTTTTTGAATCAAATAAACAAAATTTACTGAAATGATTAAAGAATAGATAAAGTATTTACCCGTTGTCGATGTTTGCTGAGGCGACGTTAACCAAAATGTGATTACAATAGCCAATATTAAACCAACTATTAGTGCGCCTAGTAATAAACCGTGAAACAATGGTGAGAAAAATGTACA
The DNA here is from genome assembly GCA_905250075.1 of Rotaria sp. Silwood1. Classification (NCBI taxonomy): domain Eukaryota; kingdom Metazoa; phylum Rotifera; class Eurotatoria; order Philodinida; family Philodinidae; genus Rotaria; species Rotaria sp. Silwood1. The sequence goes on from CAJNOP010000431.1 coordinate 69,957, forward strand.
ATATTTCAATAGTTTGCTTGATACTGCTGGTCTGAAAACATAAGAATATGATATATTAAAACTTAATAGATTTGTTATTGCCTTTACATTTCGTTATTTTGATCAACTGAGAGAGGTCCATTCGAACTATACGCAGAGACTTCGTCGGATCTTGTCGATACACATTGACGTTGAGATGGCATTGGTACTTCTATAAACCACTGGCTCATTTTGAGGTATGGAAGGAGAATATTCTAATTGTAGAAAGATTTATTATTTGAGACAAACGAATTGATTCAGAGGAAAATGTGAAATTTTATTATTTTTTCTTCGTCGCAGCATATATAATGTATGGTATAACATAGAGCATTGTTAGAGCATCCTATATTTTCATACTATTTATAATAAGGAAGACTCGATAAATAATAATTTACATTTCAAAATGAGAAAAACAAAGATTTTTTTTATTGACTATAAAAACAAAATGCTGATGTGGGTGTGGATGTGGAGTGTGAGTGTGGGGTATGGGTAGGTGTGGATGTGGGCGTGTGTGGGTGTGGGTGGGAGTGGGTGTGGGCCAGAGATGCCAGATGTCAAAGTCGAAAATCCGAAATGCAAATGTTAAAATCCGGAAAATTCCGGAATTATTTTTTCGAAATCCGGAAAGATCTTCGAGAATCACTTTTAGTCGCGTAAAGGATGTCTTTCTCAATCATATTATCAATTACCTTATATATCTTCACAAAATAAAATATATATTAATTACACAAAAAAAACATATATCTAAGTATAGTTAACTTATGGAATATAACTTAGAAATTATATGATTCGAAGTTAATTAACACGTTGTTTTTTGACACAATATTTTCCATTGGAATGAATAAGTTTCAGCAGTTCTGGTTTTGATAAAAAAAAGTTATAAATTTCTGTACATGATAAAGATGAGTTAAAACGAATTTTTAATTCAGCCGAAACAAGTTTTGTTGACATACGATTTCGTTTATCATCATATAAATGTTCCATCACTGAAAAAATACTTTCAACAAATGCATTACTACATAGGCGTGTGGTTGTGGGGGCGTGTGTGTGGATGTGGGTGGGTGGGTGTGGCTGTGGAGTGTGGGTGGATGTGGTGCAGGCAAGACTCACACTGACATGCACACCCACACCCTTACTGCGAAGGAATATAGAAAGTACATTGTTTTAAGAGACTTTTATAAAAATTTATTTTGTTTACTAAGGGTACTGCGATTTGTAGAGATCGTTAGTTTTTTGGAAATAAAAACTTTTTTAAGATTCAGATAATTACTGGAATTTGCAGAGGAGACACGCATCCGATAACACAGAATTTTCCACATTTACTGCAATATGTAGATAACATGATTTTTTGATCATAGAAGTATTTAAAATTTAGTACTATTGTTGTAATTCGTAGAGGACGTTAGATTTTGGTGGAACTAAAACTTTCTGTTAAATGTAGCACAGAAGAATCATAATGGAAGTCAAAAAAGGTATGGGTGCGGTTGTCGGAAAAAAGAAGAGTAACACCTACACCCACACCCGCATTCATACGCATATCATTCACCGGAATCAAAGTAATTTTTATTAAGCCATAACGAGATCGGAATGAAAGCAAGTGATATCGTAGACGCCTACTAACTCTACTCAGGTATGGCTGGTTGGACTAAAGAAGCAACACTCACACCTTCAGCCTATGCCGTCTGTAAGTAGTAGTACGGTGGTGTCATCCACAGAGATATCTCCGTAAGGAAATGTCCTACGGGGAAGTATTTGCAGTAGAGTGTTATGATGTGCGAAAGTACCGTGTCAGGTATCGGTGTTTCTTGTACGCGTACCTCAATGATCTCACATACTCCAAAACCTACATTCACACCATAATTTGACGCCTGTCTAACATTAAATATATCTTTTGATATTTTCTTTTACTGTACTTAAATACTCTATAAAATATTTTATGACAAATTTAAAAGGAATCCGATACTCTCGCATAGATAAAATACTCCAGATACATACATAAGTTGCCCATGTGTTGTTAACTTAACCAGATTGAAAATTGCCTTTCGATGAATGGTAACATGGTACTATAAATAGTGCTGCAGCAACACATGATGTCCAAAATGTTGCAAAATAACAAAACAATCACATTTGTTTCAAGCGTATATCAGCTGTTATTTGATGTCGAGTGCAAAAATTTCAGCGATAACAACAACAATCTCGTCATTACCATCATTGTCTGCAGCCGTTCTTTCGCGTTCTTGGTTTCTGCTTACAGAAAGAAACAAATAAACTCATGAAGCTTCCACAACATAAAAACCTTTGTGAAATTTCGAATTTCTACAGATTCGTCCTTCAACGACACCGTCATGAAGTATAGGCACGCGTGACCGGTGTAGGTGTGGGTCCCTATTACTAATAGCCACATCTTCACTATGGTTGATCTGAAAGTTTTCTTATTCGGTGTGCTGCAAGTAGGTTATTTATAGAATACAAACTCTATAGTCAATGGAGAGATAGAAAAGTTTAATATCAAACTATTTTATCTATCTTTGCTGACTGTGTTGATTTATAATAGAAAAAAAAAGAACATTCCTTTTTCGTTGTGCCATACTTCTATGTCCCTTTCTTTTTGTTGGTTTCTCAGGATTATGATGTGTATGTGGGCAAACGTGGGTCAGAATAAGCTCGTCGAACCGAGAATTCACTCGCATCTACACCTCTCAATTCATATAAACTATTTTTATGGTTGTTTTTAGGAAATTCTTTTGAAAAACATATTTAGTCAAAGTATTATAAGTTCAACACTTGAATATAAAATGATGTGGGTGTGGGATGTTCTTATGGCTGTGGCTGTTGGGATAAATCTGACATGAATTTCTTGCCATACCTACAACATACCTACACCCACACTCTTGAAAGCGTTGGCATTATTGAAACTCTTACAACTCTTTGCACCTACAGAGCTCTTACAAGTCGTCGAAATCTTGGAACTCTTGGAGCTCTTGGGACCCATAGAACTCTTAGAAGTCATAAAACTCCTAAAACCCTTCGAACTCATGGAACTCTTAGGACTCTTGAACTCCTTGGAACTTTTAGAACTAATAGAAGTCTTGGAAGTCATGCAGAGTGTTGCTCTAGTTGCTTTCTTTGCTCCCACTAACCCACTGCCACACCTACATTCTCACTCAAAGCCACCTAAATTCCACCCATTCGCCGTGTACGAAGACATTGACAAAGATGTATTACCCACCCGTAATTTCGTCTTGTGGGTGTCAATACGGGTCGGATGTCAATGTGATATAGCTTTAGGCGTCGCTGTATGGGTCAGAGTGGCGCTTCAGGCTGTGAGGTTGTATGGACGTGCATAAAGAGTGCGGGATGTGTGTCGTTATGCCGAAGCGAATAGATGTGGGTGCGAGTATCCGTGTACCTGCGCTTAGGGCTTCATAATCTGGCCGATTATAAATACTACCCGCATACCTAGTTATACCCACACCCACATCAAGATTTTACCAGATTGTCAATGAATTGAATAGTTCTGGGTTCTTGAAGAGTTCTGAACTCTTGGAGTCCAGCCACTGCTGCCACTACCACACCCACGTTCACTCCGTCCACAGCCACATCGCCACCCACAAGTTCGCGCACACTTCTTCGTACCCACACTCAGATCGGCATCAGCAACAATGCCTATACCCACAGCGGCACTTACAGCCATACGACTCTCAGATCCAGAGCCACCGTGACGTTCACCGAAACTTATGTCTACAACCGCAGCCAGGTAAAGCTATCGTATTGACTATTCTCTGTATGGCATTAAAGCCGCTAGCAGAATCTGATATATTGCACTCTACAATGCTCCTTCCATGTCCCAGCATTTTCCTTTGAATTGTGGTCTGAATGTGCTGAAAGCCTGTCGAATCTTACTCGTTTCAATTCTAACTGTTCGATAAGGATGCCTTTTATTCTTCTATTTGTCATCTAAGGCTTTTTCCCCACTCGGTCTGTTGACGTAATCTCTTCTCATCAATTGAAGCCTTCTAGAATTAAGGTAGATATCCCACTCGGTAAATAGTCACAATTGTTTCTTACTGTCCCTTTTCAATCGTAAACAATGCATGAATACTTCAAGAATCACTTTCTTTTCTTATTTTTCAGTGCATCGAAGTTTTTACCCATTCAGTTTATTTGCATACCCTCTTCAAATCGAGACAACCTTCGCAAAGATAGAGTAACTTTATTGTGATTATAAAAGAGGCTGCGAATCGCATTTGACTTTCATTGTGATGGACTGTTAAACCTTCTGTAATATTCCTTTCTCTATGCTTTCATATGGGGCGAGTATTTTTTTTTTAATGATTTGTTTGAAAAGTATAGACTTCGTGGTAGATTGAATTTCAGAAACAAGGAATTTCACTGAGTCTAAGTTAAAGAGCAGAGCTTCTACCGCAAATGAGTTCTATTCTATTTTCGAATAGTTTTCCTTTTTGTCAGAGATTCATATTTGCACGTGTGTTTTGCGAAGAAATCAGTTGGCACAGAGCAGTCTACTTTGTAGTTCGTAATGTTTATGAAGCTGTCCTGCACTAATACAGTTTTAGTCGCGCTAGCTGTTTTCAGGTCTTGAAATACAGTTTTGATGTCATGTTTAATTCATTCGTTAAATAATTTAGAATTTTTTTTGCTCTGTGTACACACTAAGTTAAAATGTGTCGCATGTGTCGTGCTTTGCGACACATTAACGTGCGACACGAGGAGCTCACTGCGACACATTTTCTCTAGCAGGGCCACGACACATTTCGTGCGACACATGCGACACATTTTCTATTGGTTCTTTTGGAAAATCATATTTCGATGTTTTTTTTTTAATTTAATTCCATTGAATTATTCTAATTCTGAAAACTCAAGCTGGTCAGATCCTGGGATCTGTCCAATCTCGAGTTGATCCGATTTGTATCAGAACACTTCAGGGTAGTCCTCTCTCGATCATGGATCGAGATTGGAGTCTATGGGCTTTTTTATTTCAAACTGAATTCTAAAATCAAAAAAACCACACCAATTTCTTCCGAATCAAACTTTTCTCGCTTGATACTACGTAGTCTCACTAAAAACCCTTAGTCCCCCCTAGTCCTGCAAAGTCCCCCTTAGTCCCCCCCACAAAAAGCTTAGTCCCCGCTTAGTCCCTTGTGCAGGGGACTAAAGCCTATAGTACACAAAACCACAAGCACACCCTCACCCTCACTCGCGCGCCCACACCCGCACCATGGGTGTGGGTGTGTGTGTGGGTCCCAGACCAACACCCACACCCTCAGCCACCCCCCTCCCTCACTCCTAGACTCACGTTTCAGTTTGAAATCAAGTATTATTTTTATTTGATAAATTCAGACTGAAATTAAATAGCCCATAGTATGCGAGATTGGCATTTTCTCGATAAAAAAAATAATCGAGAAATAATCTAGAAAATAAGAAGAATTTGAAATGTTTTTTTCTATGTTCAACCAAGTTGTTTATATATCATTATGTGTGCATAATAAAACGGTGAATGAATAGCCAGCAGACAGAACGCGACAAATTCGTATACGACACATTCTAAGCACGACACTTTTTTCTGCTGGAGTGTACGACACAATAATTCACGACACATAAATACGACACATTTTAATTTAGTGTGTATCATAAAACGAGTGACAGTCGTTTCTTATTGTGCAAGTTATTTGCGTTTTTAAAAGTATTATGCTGATGATAGATAAGAAGCTACCTCAGAGATTTATTATTGTATTCGTCGTAAAAAAAAGTATGCAAAAACTCTCCTTTTATTGCGATCTGTGAGACTCAATAGAAAACATAATGCGACTTTTTTTTAAAGTACTTGATCAGTTGATTTGTACGTAAAGTGCAACAAAGTAGTAGTTTTTAGATTTGCCTGACTTCAAATATCAGCAAACATTGTCTAAACGATCGTAACAAGTAGGTAGTCAAATGTACTGTATAGGTTTTTCCGTAGTTTTTTCAAACTCTCTGCTGTATTAGAGATTTCATGATACCTCGTGATGCTCTATGGCACCTGGAACACAGTGTTTCGAAAGCGAGCAATATTCGAATTCATTAGTCCTTGATGACTTATTGATACTGCTCTTGGATAATGCTTGAAGATCGATGGGTATCATCATAGAATAGTCCTTGAGAACTTATGAGTACCCTATAAGATATACCGAAAAGAGGTACCATACTGAACCATTTCTAAAACGCATTCTAAACCATGAAAATGTTTCGTAGATTTGATACAAAATCTGTAAAAAGTTCAGAATTCACTTGAAAAGTCGAAACGCTTTTAAGTTCCAGAGAAAGCACTAGACGATTTTTTCAAGTTCATGAAACTCTTTTGTTTTAGTTCTTTAATCATAAAATTTTTTTCGATGTAGGTGATAATATCTTATAAATATCTCTATAGAATAGGTCATGATACCTTACGGATAACTTCATGTAACAGTCTTTGAATACATTCTGCTTTCAGGCGGCTCTAGAAAAGTTTCAAAATAACTCATATGAATGGAACTGTTGACTTTTCCAGCTGACAATATCGGGAGCTGTCACACACTTGGTCGTGACTTGTAGATATTATACGCATTCCCTAACACGAAATGAAAAACGTCAGTAATAAAATGATCAGAGATTCAGTGTGTAGTGAGAGTTCGATGGGAACCCAGAGGACTCCGTAATACAAAGTTTGGCGTTTTCCTCGTGGAATTAACCATGCTACACGGTTTTGTATAAAAAGAATCTGAGAATAAGAAGAAATTGTTCACGACCGAGTTCATCCTCTACATTCAGACTTCGACTATCTTATGCAAACAATTGAAAAGAAATCATTCAAAATTAATTAAATAGCTACTAATGTTTTCTTTATTTTTCTTTCGCACTCATGAGTTGTTTGCATAAGATGGTATTCCATAAAGCTTCATGACATATGCATTATCTATATAAATGCATAAAATCGCTTTTGTTTTGCATTCTGTTGAAATTAGACGAAGTAAACTAAGAAAAATCGTCGGTCTTCATCAATCAACGACTTCAAACCCAAGTTCATTTAGATTGATTTCGCTCCATAACTCGTCATATTAACTGATATATTTCCGGATATCATAAAGAAAGCAATGAGTTTCAACAGTTCCAACCAATATCAGTATCATTATAGTTACAGTTATTCGTACAAGTCTGGTCAAGTCCAAAATCGTTCCATAACAATGCCGAATGACGCGTTTGATCGATTTAATTCTTTAATGCCTCGACGAGCAATTTCGCAAATGAACTTCATGAAAGTTGCAAAAGTAATCATGGTGGGTCCTGACTCAACTGACGACGAAATAAGGGAAGCATTTCATATTTTAGATGCTGATGGTTCAGGTCAACTTGACGTGAATGAATTAGCCAAGGTGATACCTGCTATTATGCCTAGTACAACTTTAGATACTCTTCCTACAATGATTCGTCGTTATGATAAAAATTATGATAATCAACTCAATTTGAATGAATTTACCAGACTTGTCAAGGGTGGTATTGGGCGAAACATTGTCTACAGAGACGTTATTATGATGGAGTATGATTAGAAAATAATTAAGTTTGCTACACGTAAAAAATGATTATAACTTGTAACGCGTTTAGCCACTGTCTTAGTTAGCCTTCATAACTTTTTTGATAAATCATATTTATTTTCAATTAATTATAACTCTTTATTATAAATATAAAGTGCATGATTTTCTGGATGTTTCCTTGATTTTCACAAAGCATATCCGTAAATGACCACACAGAATAAATTATTTATTAATATTCACATCAACCGTTTGAAATTGCTTCATAAAGTCATAAACCAAAATAATTCAAAAAGATCAGAACTTACGACTTCAAACAAGATCATTCTAATGTGTTCAAACTGCTATTATGTATTAAAACAACCAATGATTGCGACCATCTTCGCAATAATTGAAGAAACGAAAGAATAATAGAGCTACGGATTTCATCACTTCAAAGAGATGACATTATAGCATCCTTTCCTGCAATATTGTATAAGACAAAATGATTTTGAAATCAAAACTTTTTCCGAAACATAGAAAAAAGAAGACACAAAATTTATATATTTCCTATGAAATTTTGACAAAAGGTAAGAAAATGATGTGGCTGCCGGTGTGTTTATAATTGAATGTATAGGAACCTAGCATATTTACGACCGGTTTCGGTCTTATTCAAACGTCGCTGTCAAGTTGGGAATCTAAAAATGCTGTACATCGGTCAAAGTTACAAAATAGTGAAAATTTCATGAAAATCTCAAGAATTGAAACTTCCAGCAACTTTCCATCAATTTCTGTGTAAATGAGCACTAATAAATCCATACCCTTCGACAAACCAAGCAGAGTTTACGTTTTTCCCAGTCTTCGGTTAACTTTTTCGTAGTGAACGTTTCCCAAGTGTGTCTTGGATGTTTTGATGCGGTTAGGTGATCACGTTGAATTCACAGCTAGTTAAAATAGTGTGCATTTCTGCTTATGTATTGAGTTTGAGCTGATAGTTTTGCTATATGTGTTGATAGGGTATTGTTGCTGGCATAAGTATGTCTCCTCTTTTAATACGCACACGCACAAGTACATCCACTCAACCACCCACTCATATCCACACCTACACCCTGAACGGCCTCTAACGAATTGTCGAACCGAGAGAGCTTATATGAGAGATGTATCTATTAAACATCGTGTTTCTTTGTAAAAAACATCTCTTGGAGTCATTTTAGTATTCTTTCACAACTTTCTCGAAAAACATGCTTCCATGATCATAGGATCTACTGAACACGGTGCACTTTCGCGCGTATAACACCTGAAGATATCTCTGCGCAGTAATAACAGATTATGTAAAATTTATCTGTTTGAATTAAAAGGTCTCTTCGTATTTGAGTTTCTTCTGGAAAATCGGAAGCGCTGATACCATAAAGCAGGTTTCCATAATTAAAGAAAACATTACTTCATGTATATACGTCCTAGTGTTATATGTGAGTACTTCTTTAGAGTTTGTGAACGTATTTCTTTTGTTAATAAGAGTCAAATGCATTTTTCGAAACAGACACAAACTAAAACACAGAGTGAATATTCAACTACTGATTTTCTGTCAATAGTTTCTCCATCAGAGAGTCGTATTCATTCCATTTAGCTTGAGATTAATATTTATGCTAGTAGCAAACTTCATTGTGAACGAATTCCATGTACACTAATTAAATCTCTACGTATGCGACTGAATTAAATGAGTTTGGTAAAAAAAAAACTAATTTTCTTTTTTTACACTTATTTAGTTATCGAAAAGAGAAAGTGTTGCCAGTGATAGGTCTTAGCCTTGAGAAAAAACGAACGCTACCAGATATCGCACCAAAATGCTAGACTACGTTGACTGTATTTTTCTAAGAACACTTCTTACGAACCACGGTCTCCTTTTTTCCACAGGATAATATCTGTTTCTTTTTTTACTCTGCACAAGTGAAATAAGTAAAATAAACTCATTTACTAACGATATATTGGACAAAAATCAAGTTAAACTAAGATTCCTTGGCAGGACTGCCAAAAAAATATGACTTTTTAAAAGAACATAATAGAAGACTCCCCTTTTAACTTATGAACGATAAGACAGATTAGAAGATCTAGATTCTTCTAATGTTTCGGGAGCTTTATGGGATGCATGTTATTTTTCCGTCTTATCTGAGTTCAATCGACAGAATATAAAAACAGGAAATGATCTGACTTCACTGAATAATTGAAAAAATGTTTATGATCGATTATTTCATCGTTTTTTCATTTCTCATTGACCGAACGTTATTCTCATCTATATCAATGTAAGCTAAATAAGAAAGAAGATAATAACATTTCTCAAAAAAAAAGAATTCTTAACTGTTTCTTCGAAAGTTTATTGCATTCAATATAGATATATATGGTCAGATACAGCTACTCGATTGGTATTCACAATGTATAATCAAGTTCATTTAGCAATATTTACCTACTTAAGCATGATTATAACAATTATTTTTCATTTCATTATGGAACTTAGATCCGTAAGATAGTCGTATCTATAATTTTGTTCGATTGATGATTTTCGTAATTTTGGTCTAAATATATGTTATTTTTGTAATCAAGGAATAATTATGCATCACTTTATTATCATTCTGATATCAGTACATACTCATTTATTTAGAGGATATAACAGTACTTACCTTTTCGCCGAACATGATAGATTTTATTATGTGATACATGGCTTGATCATTCGAATGGTATTGATGCTAATCTACTTTTCTCGCTCATGAATTACTTGCACAATATTTCACGTTTCTCAATTTCTCTTGGAAAGTAGATACGTTAACTATTTATTTGTTTGGCAGTTAATGTCTTTCGTCTCTTTTTGGTTTATGCCTATTTTGGGAATAGGAGTGCGAGTGCGGGGTGTGGGTATGGAATATGGATGTAGATGAGGGTGTGTGTATCAAAAGAAGCGAAAGACTTACGCCAACAATCACACCCACTCACCTCCACTCCAGCCTTTACATCTACATTCACCGACACCACACCCACCCACCCACATCCTTATTTTCACCTCTGAGAAAAAGCAAAACTTTTTTTATTGTTACATATTTGAATTAACTTATAAATAGAACTTATTTATTAAAAACAGACACTAACATCTGTTATATGAACGAATCCTATCAAGAGATATATTAGAAGATTTATTGTATCAAACACATGGGAATACCTGTCTTCTCCAAAAGACGTGTCAATATTCTCTAAGATATATAAGGAGAATAAGAAATTTTAGTTCTGTTTGTCTTCGATTAATCATTTATTTTAGTAATCAGAATTGATCGTATTATCTATATTCTGATGATGATATATGAATTGAGTCTAATTTCGACAACTGGTATACATGTATTTGTCATTATTTACCAACAAGTACTTCAGAAATTGTAGATTTCTAATCTAACATGCTATTTCAAACTAATCATTAGATATGATTAACATCAGTTTTATTCATCTATCGATTTATATTTATTTATTTAATTGATTTTTTTGCATTGAGTTCGGATAAAAAGTTAATACGTCAAGAAAATACTATTCACTGAAAAGAATTATTTAAATATAGGACTAATCACCATAATAGTTTTACTGTTGAAGGTGTGGGTGTGGGGTGTGGGTGTGGGGTGTGGGTGTGGATGTGGGTGTGGATGTGGGTGTGGGTGTGGGTGTGGGTGGATGTGGGTGTGGGTGTGGGTATAGAGTAAAAGTCAAATAACATCCACACCCACACCCACACCCACACACCTTCTAAAAACTCCAAAACCATATTTTCCAAGTTCGAGAAGACGTTGTTGAAATAATTTTTCGACAATGCCATCTTAAAGAGCCCAAAATTCTGAACCAAATGATGGATCGCCACATTTTCTATGACCCTCCATTAAAAAGTTACAACCAACGCAAAATACAAAGGTGTGGATGTGATTGCGGGTGGGTGTAAGTATGGATATGGATTTAAAGACTATTCCTATCATCATCCACACCCACTGAAACTCACATCTACTCCCACATCTACACACCCCTATCAACAAACATAAACGTGAGAACATTATCTTGAAAAAGTTATGTGATTAGGTTATATAAAAAAATATGTTTTTTTTTGTTTTTCTACAGATTTTCTCCTCTAATATCTTCTGTATGCATATGTCTAATACTGTTCTCTAGTAAACTTTTCTGAAAAAAATTATTTAGAATCATCAAGTATTACCTTTGATTAGTGTTTTTAAAAAATCCAATTAAACAGAACAACCTACTCTCTTCTTCTTCCTTGCAGTTTTATTTTTCGACGAAACAGAAATACAAAAAAAATTCGACGAAATAGGACATAGTCAACAACTATGTACAGAATGAGTTGCTGGTTTAATGCAATTGTTTTAAATAGTTGCTGATCCTAGTTTCCTATGTATTGTTCAAGCATGTTTTACATTAGTAAAAATTAATTGAGAATGTTGTTACGTTTGTTCTTGTTTTTGGCTTAGAGAAAGGATATCGTGGTGAAACTAATTTGTTAGGAGTTAATGTTTTTTCAAGTAATCGTGCAGTTAAATATGAAAATGATATATTTAATGAGAGCATCGACAGATACTGTCATAATCAGGAGAGAACATTGTCAGAAAAGAAAAGATAAAGACAAGTATATTTTCAATAGAAACTTGAATGTATAATATAACTGAATAGATATAAATATACACACAGTGCTCAAGAGCTACTATACAATAACTATAAACTGAGAGCTGAATAATGATAAAAATTGTTTGATAAGTTTCCATAATCACCTAAAAGGCAATGAGATGAAGTGCAAGAAATGAAAATATCAATTTTAATCTAGTTTAATCGAAAATCAGACTTAGAAATCAGATTTTTTTATCGATTTTTTTCTAAAAATAATCTATTTCAATCGAAATGTTTTTACTCTTTTTTTTTCTTAACATTAGATTATGATTGCCAACCATTGGAAGGAGTTCATTTTCTTGGAATTATTCAATAGACTATTCGAAGACTAGAGCAACGATCCTAGGGAAGTATCTTTATTCGTTCCAAAATATATTTTGCACTTATAGTGTAATATCTAATGACGACAACTATGAATAGGAATGACAATAATATCTTTCAATACTTTTTCGTTTCTCTCCTCGACCATATTCTTACCTGTATATTGCGTTTTTTTCAGCATCATTTCTCATACGACATAATACTTGTTGCACTCGGTTGTTAATGACAATTTGTCATATTTCGTATGTCAATATTTTTCTACTCTATAGTATCACTATATTTAAACAAGAGAAATTCGATAGTTTGGGGTGTGGGTGTGGGTGCAGTGTAAGTAAACAACATCTACAGCCACACCCACCCCACCCCCATCTCCATCCCCACCCCCACATCCACACCCACACCCACACCCACACCCACACCCACACCCACACCCACCCCCACACCCGCACCCACACCCTTAACATTTTTACATCTGTATATAACATAGCGTCATCAGTACGTTTTTGTCTGAGGGCGATTTTTCTCAATAGTTTAATAAGAGATCTAATTTCTACCGGAATCAAAATCCTACATTTATTTAGGTGGAAACAGGTTGTTCAACGAATAGATAGCAAAAAGAGAAAGGATTCATAACCCTTATATACTATTTCTGATAAAACATACTATAGTTAGAGAATGACTGGATACAAAAGGTATAGTCAAACGTTCCCCTCTCCATCCATATCATGATATCAAATCTATATTTTTGTACTAACGAGAGGACTTCCAAAGAACGAGTTTCTAAACCTCTAACATTAAAGAATAAAACCTGTAATGCTGCAGTTTTATTAGTAACATCCTCTTTTAGATACTTCTTCCAGTCAGAAAAACACATTGATAACAATGGGTACTTATACCACTCCACCAAAATTTTTTCTAATAAACCTAACTCAAATCGTGTTAAACTATTTTTTTCATTGTTCAAGAAATTTTGATCTTTCGTCCTCGATTAACTTAGAGTTACACGAAAAGAATGGAATAGCAAAGGAGGAAAGTGTCATTTTTTACTTTTCATATGAAATTCCAAACATTTCTGCAGTTGTATATTTTGTCTTTCTAAAATGCAATTGAGATCGACATCATTAATTCGACCATTCTATTCTGTATTTAATTTTAAAATAAATTGAACCATATTCAGTACTGTCTCTAATAGTATTTGTATATCACCTCTATTACTTTGTTCTTTTGTTTCTAATATTTGAATTTTGTTCATAATTTGAATGTCGGCTTCAACCTTCTTTTTCATTAGTTCTTCAAATATGTTGATTTTTAATACTAGGTCTTCAATATTTTTATTAATTTTCAACATATTATCATTTAATGTGTCTAATTCCTGTACTAACACGTTATTAGGTCTGACAATATTTAAATTTTGTGGAGTCGGTATCGATGGAAAATTTGCAGGATTATACACAAAATTATGATTATCATTAATAAATGAATGAGCTTGGTTCGATTGGGTACAAGCTGTCGTGGTTAACAATTTTTTCGTCAAATTTGCTCGAATTTGTTTAATCACCGGACAGCTCATTGCATTAGAGTTCTGATTGCCTCTACAGTGTATGCATTTAGCTGTCTTTGAACAATTATGTTGTTTCAAATTACGACAAACTTCTCCACAAACTTTACATGCATCATTGTCTTCCTTACAATTTCTTCTAAAATGACTCAATACTATATATTTTGAACAAATGAGTACCATTGCCGGAGCAAGATACTCGACCACATTATAACATGTAGCATTAACTACTATTTTAGCCAATTGAATTAATTTATTTCTATCTTTGGTAGATATCAGTTCGATTTTAACAACACGAATTTCCTTTTGAAATTTATTTTTCGTACGTATAACATTTTTAATAGATGAATAGTTTTCTTTAAGATGATTTGTGAAATCATTAAAATCTAATCTTAAATCAACATTTTTTATTAATAACGATAACTGAGCCGGGATTGACGGTTTGATAACAATAGTATAATTTCAATTCTCGGCTAGTTAGCATCGTTATAAAGGACGCAAAAGAAATTGCTATCTTTGACAAATCACAACAGATCACATTCATTTGAACAACATTTTGCTGTAGACCGACGGTATCCTGCAAATTCAACTACTTCGTTTTTATTATGATTAACAAAGTCGATCAAATCTTCAACAATTTTTTGTTCATTGATATTCATAACATAAAATTTAATAATAAATAGAGCAAATGGATACTTTGCCATAGCATAACATTCAGATTGTATCGTTATTTGATTATCATTATTATTATTTATAGCATTAGTGTTATTCACATTAATATTATTGTCCTTATTAGGATATTTAGTTAAAAATATATCAGGAGAAGTACTTAAATGTTATTGTTGTTGATTATCAAAATCATCATTGTTAATTATAGTATTAGTACCAAACTTCGTTCTATCATTCTTTTTTTTCGTTATGTTTAACTTTTTTTATTTTTATTTTTCACTTCTAACTAATGTAAAATCATCTTCTGTATCATAAGACAATGTACGTCTAATTGATGTAGAAGGTGAATTCAATGGTTGTATATTAACAACTGATGTTGATTGAACATGGGGTTGATCTTCACTAATATTTACATTACATTTAGACATAAGTTCATGAATGCAACCATTTTGTTGTTGAATCTGTTGATTCAATGACTGATTTGGGTAATTAGCCATAAAAAGTTTTAGCTAATTATCCGAAAAGGTATTATATTATAATATGTCAATAATTATAAAATTATTAACACACGTAGCAGTGTTATCTTACGTATGAAAAAGATATGCGTAGATACAGAAAAAAAATGCACCCTACGACCTTTAGAGAAACGATGCGAATGACTCACCTTTTCTCATTTTTGTGCGTTTACACACGTTTTCTGTCCGTATGACTGTATGGGGTGTTTCTACGAGAGAATACAAATATCAAATCATCTTGTATGTAGGTATATGCGCATAACAACTCAAGTGAGTTATTTTTACTCCACCTAAATGCGAAATAAAGAATACTCATAGTCCAGAGCATAAATAAATTTTATTATGAGTAATCATCACATAATTACAAACTCATTTCCCATAAACATTTTGCGTCTTTATACGCGTAACTGTTCTTATATATAGGGTTGGACATTGTGCATATATACTTTATTCAACAAGATTCTTCAGCATACTACTCATCGTATTTTCTATTCAGTCTGTGTACCTCAAAAGATGAAGCAATCCTACACGTTCGCTTTTACTCTGGTGCTTCTAATTCTGGTTGCTAACATTTGTAAGTTCTACTACGACATTCTTCTAAAGAAAGTTTCTTATACTGTTTTTATTTGCCTGTAGACGAAGCCCAAGGCGGTCAAGGCTGCCCCCTTCCATGGAATTCGTGTCGCCAACATTGCGTGTATGAAGTGTCTACAAATAAAGGCAAGCCATGTGGTGGTAAATGTAGCGGATTCACATGCGTGTGTCTTTATGGCAGCGCATGTAAAGGTTAAGAATGAAAATTTTCTCCAATGACTGTCACTTATTTTCTTTTGCTTATTGCATTGTAATTTATAAAATAAAATGAACTTTCGCTTGATTATTCATCATACAGGGTAATGCTTTCTAGCAATAAATACAAAGCGATAATCAGTCTCACATTGATACCTGTGAACGAGATATATATAGATAGATGTTATGTAATCTATATCTCTTCAAAAGAGGAATGTTTATTTATGAATAAAAACATCGGTATATATATGTTTACAGAAAAGAATAGAAATAAAGGTTATCAAGGTCAGAAACATAGATAATGAAATTATATCAGATGGAACATATATCACGAACAAAGGAGGATAATACGAATAGAAAGAAAACAATAGAAAGGTAAAGAGATGATATCGAAAGTGATGTATGTACACAAGCGACCTCGATTAAATCACTGTAACATACTCTCTTGTTGGACAAAAAAAATGTGTCCTATCAACATTTTCCCTGAGATGACTAGCAATAGAAATATCATTAACAAACAAATGAAACAACAAAAAATAAACAAACATAATCATGGTTTAAGTTTACAATAACAAAATAAAAAGTATAAATACAAAGTGACAATGTTAAAGAAAGATATAATAATCAATACAACGAGTAACGTTAACAACAACAAAAAAAATAATGACATAAAATAAACAAATTTATTTCTTTTCTTTTGTCTCTTTTTCCTGTTCTTCAATTGTGTCGGTCCGACTAGCAAGAACTTGTAAATGTGAAATTGAAATTATTTATGATTTATTCAGTTGGTGTATAACGACGATGATGATTATTTCGATGATAATGACGATTTGCATCATGATAAATTTCTCGCTTTTCCTATTAAAATTGTTTATAATGTTCATAGGTAAATAAATTTTGAATTTGAATTTCATATGTTTCTAATTTTGATGCATCTTTTATACCAATGTATAATGTACGTTCACGAGTAACAGATGCTGTTGAGAAGTTAATAGCTGTAAATGAAATTCGATGTTGTCAAAGAATGTCCTTTATATTTCGAATAGTAAATCGTTTATCAATATTTCGACGTGTAATTCCATATTGGTAATATCGTTTACGTTGTTTAAGAATGCATGTACAATTATGTATTTTATGTTTTTCTTCTTTTGTTAATTGTCAAGTACGTTGTTTAGATTCAATATTGACTGGATTAGGTTCAACAGGTGGTGTTTGTTGAGGTTGTTGTTCATTATTATTATCTGACATTTGTTCATCTGAATGTGTTCATGATTCAATAGGTTCATTATCATTAGATGACGGTATTTGTAATTCATAATGTGTTGCTTTTGTTGTTGTTGATAAAGTTATTGTGGTCTGTTGTTCTTCAAATAATTCTTGTTCATTTTGTTCGTTGGCATCAAATAACATTGATTCTAAATCATTATTTGTTTCTTCTTCGATTGCTGGTGATTATGGTGATTGTTGTTTAATTATATCCATAGCCATAAGAACTTGATACATTGCATCACAATCATTTGCAGCATATTGAGTTATTAATTGACGATATTCTAACTCATTAGAATTTAATTTAACTAATTTTGGGTCCAGCCCGATATCAAATGGTGAATGTGTATGGCGTTTATCTAACCATTTGTGTAACTCATATGCTGTTGCAGCTTGTATGGACCACGGGTTGTTTTCTTGTATACCAATACATGCTTCACATATACATATTTGATTATTTGTTGATGATGTTGGAATATGTGGGTGCGGGTGTGGGTTGTGGGTGTAAGGTGGGTGTGGGTGTGGGTGTGGGTGTGTGTGGGTGTGGGTGGATGTGGGTGTGGGTGTGGGTGAATGGCTGGGTGACTGAGGGTGGGTGTGGGTGAATGGCTAGGTGGCTGAGGGTGGGTGTGCGGTGTTAGTGGGGGGTGTTGGTGTTGGTGCGTGTTGTGGTGTGTGTGAGTGTGAGTC